>OY723397.1:8402635-8565135 GCA_963210295.1 Ophion ellenae
AAAAAGATAGAAAAAGAAAAAAAATTCACCACATGGGGAGTCGAACCCACGGCCATTAAATTACTAGTCCGAGCTCTTACCGCTACGCCAACGGCTGCTTGGCAAACATGCTAACGTAAATGGCTTATACGATGCGGGAGCCGCGTCAACATTTTTATTTTCTAAACGCTTGGCCATCTGGAGTTCCCACTTCTTCATTTCTAGCCAAGCCCTGCATGCCCTATAAATTTGAGCGAAATCGATGATAGGGAGTAGGGAATGCCCCTGTCAGTACTGAATTATCTTCATTTCGGTCTGCTCAGGCCGGAATTTCAATATTCATTTCCCAATGCTCAGTTTTCGCCATAAAAACTACTCGTCGCAAAGATACGCTATATTTTATTTCAAACGTTATTCTAGTTTGCGTCATAGGAATCCAACAAAAATTCTTTTTTTTTCCGTCTCTCTGCACTTTTATTTCTATTGAAAATCATTTTCGAAGGATTTAGGTTGTAGGTCTCTAGCATCTTAAAACAATTAGCAGTAGCTTTGATTCGCCAAAAATACATCGCCAATCGGACAAAACTTATTTTCGTTACGTTCCAACATTGCAAACGTGGATATAATTTTTCCGATTCCACGAAAAACGATAAAAAATCCAATTTTTCTTTGCCCAAAACGTCTACGCCGCTAAAAAATCTCAATAGGAAATGAAGTGGCCAGAATTGCAGTTCAATCGTCCGTACGGCGTGTAAATTGAATTCCACCGAAAGATAAAGCGTCTTGCGCGCCATGGGTGGCGAGAATCCCAAAAATCGATTCTATAGAAAAAAATAAATAAAAAAACGATGGTATCGCTACCGGGCGCGTTTTGAGGCATATTGTCGACGGTCTGTACGCTATTGGCCTGAGTTTGCGTGGAGGTGGTGCTGGTATAGACGCAAGGTAGAATGCTGTAAGCTGATTTGGAGAGGCCGGCGTTGCACTTGAATTCGTCCTTGAATCCGGCGCCTTCCTGGACCAGTTCCATGAGGCTGGTGGCGCCCATCGCGGCTGCGGCTCCGTTGCTCGCTGCTTCGGCCACGGAGATTATCAAGTTTCTGTATATGCCGGTACTGGTGAGATATTCGCACAACTTTTTGTAGCACTGTAGCAATATGCGCAACTGTACGTTCTCGACGTACTTTTCGTAATCCTTGCACCAGCCGCAGGCCGGTTTGAGCTTTTTTCTGCCGCCGCGGCAGGCGCGACAAACGTGATGCTGGCAATTGGTCTCGGTGGGTGTGTGCGGCTCGATGAGTAGATTCGAGCAGACGGTGCAGCTGAGGCTCTGTCGAAGATACGGCACCAGGCGGTAGAGATCCGTCCAGGAGTTCGGATCGTCGACGTCGGCTTGCAACACCAGCCGACAAGTCGACACGTAGAGGCTCGTCGCGTTCATTATTTTCCTTAACCCTCGAGACCGCGTTTCGCGTCGTTGGCCGCCTCTTAGATTGTTCGACCTGGCGATTTCGTTTTTCGTTCGTTTCGATGGCTCTTTTGAAGTTTCGCGCTGACGTTTTTGTTTCGGGCTTTCGCACTCGTCGGTCGACCGAGACGACGATGCCTAGGACTTTTTTTTCCTCCTTCTCGGCTCACGATACACGATGTTTTCGCGAAACATTACCGAACGGCATAACCATCTTTGCACACAAACAAAACATTCGCCATGTTTCGCCTCTCTGGAGCGGCCTCTCGCGCTTTTCCAGCGATCGTGAAAAGCCACCCCCCACCGCCGCGGCGCATCGCGCGGAGCTTTTTTTTGTTTTTATTTTTTATTGGGAAGGGTAAATATTAGTACAAAGGCTGGAACTCATTGGCCCGTTTGGCGTACGCAAAGCTCGGGGCAGATGGCGCCACCGAAGCACGCACCAATCATTTCAAACTCACGTCGCGGCAACGGGAGTGAATGATTATACATATTTTCTGAAAATATAATATTTTGACATTGAACATTTAAATTTTTCGCTAGCTCGAAATGTTTTTGTGCTTTGGCTATTAAAACCCACTTTTTAGAGCGATCCACGTCGCCGTTTGTACCATATGTATGTGAAAGACATTGAGGTTATTGCAGAGTTTATTTGTTATTGTGTGCAGAGAAGAGAGACATTCTTTGCATTCTCTGTTGTGTTCAATAAGTACGCGAAATAAATTTGCTTGAAGGGTCTTCTCACTTTAGACGCGAAAAAGACTATTTTCGTGAATTTTTTTGATAGGTTTTTATTTTAGATATTGATATAAAAGTTGTTACACTTAAGGGGCTATACCAGTGTGACACTTTCTATCAATCGATTTTTTTGCCTTATTCGACAGATATTGTATGGGCCAGGTGTAGCTGATTAGCTGTTTTTATGGTTAATATCATTTTATCTTGCAAAAATCGATAGTTCAATCTTTAAACGCGTTTTTCTCGATATGAGATTTTTCAAATTTGCTGACATTGTAACTCAAAGAGCAATTATCCGATTGACTTAAAATTTAAACTGAGTACTCTTGAATATATTTTCTCTATAATGAGGTAGGATATTTTTTATTGGATGAAAATTGATGATTTGGCATTGAAAAAACGACCATTTTATAGGCAAGAAAACGGACTTTTGTTCGTAACTATGCCATTTTGTTAGATTTTGTTATTTTTCGAAAATCCTACGTCAATGTACAGGAAATACCTTCCAGTTTAGCGACTTTTTTCCTTTTTCGGTTTCAGCTACTCAATCGGCTGGAATCATGTCAGCAGTGGAGGAACTTTTTTGATTGGCGCCTCCGAAGGCAGCGCATAAGTCGCTTGGATCTCAATATTTTTCTATGAAAAAATTACGTAATCTAGATCAAATATAGCCAAATATATTCTTAATTTGCCAAAACATGTAATTGAGTACTTTTCTTCCAAAAAAATCCCGAAAATCACCTAAATTTTCAGCGTTCACACTGGTATGGCCCCTTAATGTAATAATTGGGATGACAATTTTTACAAATTTCTTCAATTATTGTTTAATCACGAAAAATGTATTATGACTTTGTAAATGATTTACATAATGCATTTTTGGATAGTTACAAAAAACCATCAACCATCAATAAACCCATTAACGTTAATTGCTTTTAGGAATTATTACTATTTTCATTTGCATTATTATGATTCTTATAACAAATTTTATCGATAATAAAACTAATTTACTGATAAAAAGCATAACAAATCATTTCAATAAAAAAATAATAATTTCAGGTATAAGAAATCTTTACAAGGAGAGAATCAAAAGCAGTACCTCGCGCGGTGCCATACAGTTTTTTTATATTGTGCGTAAAATTAAACTTAACAAACATACGCATCTTAGTAGTAGTTAGATTGAAGAGTTTGGACTGTTGTTATCAACATCTTTGAGTCTTAATATTATTTTAATAAATATAAAATGTAAAATTATGGCTCATGGTAGCGGTGAGTCTTGTTATGCTGCGGATGATGCCCGCTACTGCGTAGCGAATCTCCGTGTTGCTACTGTCGCTGCTGGTGGTGCCGTAGCTTATGCAAAGAATATTTTCGATTTGACTTTCGGGTGCATCGCTTCAATTATTTCGATGAGGTGTCGTTGTCTAATGTCTCTGACTTTATGAGCGTTTGTATATGAACTTGTAGTATAGGCATCACTTATAGTTCACTGGGTGGTATAAGTGATTGCAATTTGCACAGCGGAGGAGCAGTTTATCAGATCAGTTATTTAAAGTGCATTTTCCGGTTTTGTGTGAACCACTACATTTGACACAGTGGTATGTGAGGTTGCAATTTAACTCGCATGTCCCAGTCGCTGACATTGTCTACATACTTTACACACTATAATCTCGGCCACCTGTCCACATTTGAATGAAATTTACATTTACGTCGGATATGAGCTGTTATGGCATTTTTTAGATGTCTTTTTTCGTAATTAGGTGGGTAATTGCACTACGGCTTAAATGTAGAAACATCTTAAGGCACTACCAGCCCCCTGACACTGGCCTACTATTCCTATACGATAAACGGAAATGCGTTTTGTACCGGATTTTTAGTTCTTGAAATCGCCACTATCTAGAGTTGGCTGTTATGTGACAGCCTTCTGCTCTAAATACTTCGATAAGCTGAACAATTGGATACTTTCGTGGCTTTCGCCTGTTATCGTTATTGCAACATTATTTATTGTGCTCGAACAGAAAATCATTAGAACGGAAAATCATTCCAAGTATAACAATAGACTTTTATTTATGTAAAATATTCGAAACACCGGCGCAACATACAAATTAGCGTGCCTGTCACACGACTACTAGCGCCACAGTGCGGCAAGGACATTTTGCGAATAGCATTTATCTACCAGTGTCAGGGGGCTGGGCACTACAACAGCTACCCGAAGTTTAATTATAAAATTAATTAACGTTAAAAAAAATTTTAATTTTCAGCTTATGTGATAGCGAATAACAACGCAGACAGCTGATAACAACGCATGCGCAAAACATACATGTGTATATAGCACATAGTCACTAATTTCCGCAGCGCGGCTTGTGCGGAACCTTTTTTGGGGCTAGTTTTACGGACGCGCCAGAATACGGAGATTGGACCCCTTCCCCAAAGCAGCCCCCTGACACTGGCCTACTATGCGTATACGATGAACGAAAACGCGTTTTGTCCCGGCTTTTTAGTTCTTGAAATCGCCACTACCTAGCGTTGGCTGTTGTGTGACAGCCTTCGGCTCTGAATACTACGATCAGCTGAACAATTCGATACTTTTGTGGCGTTCGCCTGTTATCGTTATGGAGACGTTATTTATTGTGTTCGAATGGAAAATCATTAGAAGCGAAAATCATTCCAAATATATCAATAGACCTTTATTCATGTAAAATATTCGAAACACCGGCGCAACATACATCTATATGCATGCCTGTCACAGGACTACTCGCGCCACAGTGCGGCAAGGACATTTTGCGAACCGCATTTATCTACCAGTGTCCGGGGGCTGCCCCATAGTCTCGTTGCCTGAGACGTTCAAGCAGCATTGTCTCTGTCGATAAGCACGCTCGGCCGGTAAGAGAGAAACCGTCGATAAGTTACCATCGGGCGCTCCGCTGGTAAAGTAGAGATCCCTTCCCCATCTTCATTGCACGCTACACGAGCTGCGAAGCGCCAACGTGAAACGTGGAACTTGCCCCCACGACACTCGCGCGCATAGACTGACAGTGCGACAAATGTATTTTCGAAAAAAACATCGCGTTTTTGTCAGCGAAAAAGATTATATACTTCGTTTCGCGCACACGCCGCATTCCCCCTGCCCCACCCCGCGACCGCCAACACATTCGTCGTGAGTTCGTCAACGTCTCGCTCGTGTCGTTTCCCCCGTTGAAAATTCATGACAATACGGCGTAGACGAAGGAAAAAGCTGAAAGAGCATAGGAAAAAAAATGCCTCCGAGACGTAAAAACGGCTGTCTCCTCGCCAGGGTGAATTTTCCCCTGTACACCCTTCAAATGTTGACGAGCAGGCACATCCTCGTCGGGGGTGGCGGTGGCTCGTCCAAAACCGGGGTCGCCAATGGTTTCGTAAGTAAAAACATTTCTGTTCATTTTTGTTTTCGAACAAAAAAATCCAAAAAAATATTTTCCAAAAACGCAATGTTTAATTTTTGTTTTCGAACACAAAAATCCAAAAAATATTTTCCAAAAACGCAATGTTTAATTTTTGTTTTCGAACACAAAAATCCAAAAAATATTTTCCAAAAACGCAATGTTTAATTTTTGTTTTCGAACAAAAAAATCCAAAAAATATTTTCCAAAAAGGCAATTTTTTTTTTTTGGAAATTTTTCGTGCCTCGGATATAAACCCAAGCATATACATGCATATATATTGTTTTTTTTTCTATTGCAGATTCGTTATTAGATTTTAAAAAAATTGTAAGTGTATTTGCTTTTATTTTTTAAACAGGAAATTTTCGAGCTCTCCCACAATGGTTCGCACTTTGTGGCGGAGGAGGTGACGAGGCACGAGACGGGTCCCAGCGTAGTGATGAATTGCGCGTCGCATACGAACGGCAAGAGGACCTGGCTGGTGGCGGGCCAGGAGAGTCACTGCCAGCTGTACGACGTCACGACGAGGGTGGTGAGCGTCGAGAACGGAGATATATCGAGGTGGGACAACTCGAGCGTGGGCCTTGACGGCAAGGAATCGTCCGTCAGGCGGAGAAGAAAGAGCGAGAGGGAGCAGAACGACCAAGTGCACGATCGTATTAACGATAGGATAGACGAGATGAAGGATAGTAATTCGAATGTAAAGAGGAAAAAATTGCAGCTGGTCGTCAAGCCGGCGGACAGTATACAGACGGATTTCGGGTAATTATTACGATACAGTTAGACACTTTTAATTTAGTCGCTACAAGCGCAAAAAATCGCGTATAAATGGAAGAACGTGCATCGCGAGAACCAGGGTTCGTGAAAATCCGATATTATAAATATCGAATATGTCCGATATTTTGATATACTAGGTGCGCAACTAAGTTCCCAGGTTTCACACATGGATGGCGCTAACGACACATGTAGTCGGCATACAGGTCTGAAATTGGGTGTCTTTATAGCTTGGACATCTGTTAAGAATACCAAGTCGTAATATAAACAAATATTGCAACACAAAGACCTCGAAAATGTCAAAGTTTGTGCCAAATAAACAGCATTTGCGGGTAGCATTGCTTTTCTGCTTCAACCTAAAAAAAAAACAGCAGCTGAAGCACGTCGGTTACTTGAGGAGGCCTACGGCGAACATGTACCATCAAAAATAACGTGTGAAGATTGGTTCAAGCGGTTCAGAAGTGGCGATTTTGAGACTGGGGACAAGGAGCACTCGGGAAGACCGCAAATATTTGCGGACGCCGATCTGCAAGCGTTATTGGATAAAGATGACACTCAAACAGAAGATCAACTTGCCGAGGCATTAAATGTGACTCGGTTATGTATTTCGAAACGTTTGCACGCCATGGGAAATATTCATAAGGAAGGAAAGTGGGTGCCGCATGAGTTGACTGAGAGACAAGTGGAAAATCGAAGAGCCACTTCCGAAATTTTGCTTTTGCGGCAGAACAGAAAGAGTTTCCTGCATCAAATTGTTACTGGCGATGGAAAATGGATATATTTCGAGAATCCCAAACGCAGAAAATCGTGGCTTTCACTTGGCAAAGCGTCAACATCGACGGCACGGCCAAATCGCTCCGGAAAAAAGACAATGCGTTTGGTGGGACCAGAAAGAAATCGTGTACTATGAACTGCTGAAACCGGGCGAAACTGTCAATGGGCATCGCTACCGATAACAACTAATCAATTTGAACCACGCATTGCTCGAAAAACTGCCAGAATGGGACACGAGACACGAACATGTGATATTGCAGCACGACAACGCTCCGTGCCATCGCAGTTCCATCGTCCAGGACACCATAAAAACACTGAAATGGGATCTGCTACCGCACCCGCCGTATTCGCCAGACCTGGCCCCTTCAGACTATCACTTGTTCCGGTCGATGGCGCATGGCTTGGGTGGTCTACACTTGGCCAATTACGATGCAGTACACAATTGGTTGGACGAATGGTTTCAGTCCAAATACGCGTCTTTTTATCGTCGCGGTATTTATGTATTGCCAGAGAGATGGCGAAAATGTGTAAATAGCGACGGACGACACTTCGAATGAATCTTTTTTTGTATTTGTCTTGAAATTTTCGATTTTTTTTCGGTAAAAAAAAATCCGGAAACTTAGTTGCGCACCTAGTATATCCGATTTTTTTCATTTTCGATATTTTTTATATTTGAAAAAAATAGCCCCTATTTTTATTGCTTTTTTTAGAGCTGCTTTTTTGGTGTGTTGTAAATTAAAACAATTTTGGATGTGAAATTAAACCCCAATTCTGATTATTTTCTTACTATACAGTCTTACATATTTTGAAAATCAAGTCTTACCAATTAAAAAAATAATGAGGCCCGTTTCTCTTTTTGCCTAATAAATTAACAGTTAAAATAAAAGTTGCCATTAAACTTCCCCCCTTTATAAGCTCTAATATCTTCAATATTGGTAATGAAATATTTCTTTAAAAAATAAACAGAAACAACAAAGAAACACAAATTTTGAACTACGAATCTCATACTGATTGTGTAGTCAGATGAGGAATCAAATACTTTATAATCGCTATGCGCACGCACACGTCAGAGCCTAGTCAACCAAGACTCAATTTAGCATCATATTATTATCATAATTTATAGCGCAACCAATATCTTTTAAAGATGTCTAAAACAGTTGTTGTTTCATAGCTGAGAACATTGAGAACAATGGAAGAAACGCATCGGGTCGGGCGATTGGTATTCTTTCAAATTTCCGCACTTACCAAAAATATTGGGAGCCTTTTTAAGCCTCCTTCTAACAAATACCAATGATAAATACATAGATAACTCGTCATAGTTTGGTATTTCAAAGTCGAGTCAGCGTATCGCCATGTATATGACGTTAAAGTTTACATCGTAGGAATGCAGCGAAAAGGATTTTTTTAAATTAAAAAAATTCCCGCGGATTTGACCTACGAAAGTCACGTAAACCATTTTTCGGATTTTCATTTAGCGATCTAAAACAAATTCGCAACATATGATTTTGGATAATATTGAATTTAAGAAATTGAGAAGAATTTTCGTAACGTTCCAACGATGCCAAACTTCAGCCCCATGCCATGTATAGTTGCATGAAGATGAAGTTATTTTTATAACAAACTGCTCATTTTCATTGTATTTTAGGATATACATCAATGATATGTATCCAACATAAATACCAATGGATATATATCGTGACATATATAGGATATATATTAGGGTTGCCCAAATTTCAGCTCTATTTTTTTTTCCTTTTTCTCACCATCCAATAATCTTCTTTGAAGAAAACAAAAAATGGTCGCGACACCTGCGAGCGGTCAAAAAATATTCAGAGGTCGCTCAAGCCTCTCAAAAATGCAAGTTTTCATTGAAAAAAAAATTTTTTTTTTCGCTCACTTCTCACCTATGAATTTTACGCTTTTTAATTTTTAAATTAAACTCGCGAAAGCTCTAGCTGGCCAATAAATATATAGTGGTCGCTCAAGAACCTCGAAATTTCCAATTGTCGCGATTTTTGTTTCTTTTCTCACTCATAAATTTAACACTTTGTAAAATGTTCAAAACAATTAATCCTTCTATTCTTTAGAAACGGATTTTTTAAATTTACCTTACACTCCTAACCCGATAAAACGGGAAACTTATCATTTTGTTTTCGGACAAGAGTTTTAAGGGGTTAGGCCACTCTAGAGGCCGAAAAAATAAGCTTTTTGGGAATTTTTTTCTTCAGAAAAAGTACACAATAAATCGAGATTACAAAAAAGGGTATTTATCATACATATCAGTGACTGTTTATAATAATTTTTTTGAAGCGATTAATTTCAAAATGGCGCCTGTGCAGCTTCTATCTCAAAACGGCATTTTTTAAATTGGCCGGATACATTTTTGGAAAATGAAACATTTTCCTGACTGACAATGTATTTTTCAAGATATATTCAACATTTCAAGTAAATCGGTTGAACATTGTCGGAGTTATGTTTCCGGTCAACTTAAAAAATGCAGTTTTGAGATAAACGCTGCAGAGCCGCCATTTTGAAATTAATCGCTTCAAAAAAATTATTGTATACAGTCACTGATATGTATGATATACACCCTTTTGTGTTATCTCGATTTATTTTGTAGTTTTTCTGAAAAGAAAATCCCCAAAAAGCCTATTTTTTCGGCCTCCAGAGTGGCCTTGAAGAATTATTTTATGAGAAGAAAGATTATAATTCTTGAGTTAGTAGTGTGAGGTAACTTTGAGAAATCTGTTTGCAAAGAAAAACGATTTATTGTTTTGAAAATTTTACAAAGCGCCAAATTTATGAGATAAATAAATTTAAAAAATGGCGAGAATTGGAAATTTCGAAGCTCTTGAGCGACCACTAAATATTCATTGCCTGACTGGAGCTTTGGCGAGGTTAATTTAAAAATGTTAAAGCGTAAAATTCATGGGTGAGAAGTAAACGAAACGATAAAATCGATTTTTTAATGAAAATTTGAATTTTTGGGAGGCTTGAGCGACTACTAAATAGTTTTGGACCGCTCGCAGATTTCGTGACAATTTTTTTCCTCTTTAAGGGAAGGTTCTGCCTTGTTGGGCCCAAAAATGCTCAATCTTTCACCAATTTTTTATGCGAAAAGTATTAAATATAGATAAACTAGATAAACTTCTTTTATTTCATGTACACACTTGTGGGCTTTTTACATTTTCCCTTTCTTTCTTTTTTCCTTTACAGAGCTTATTATTATTGAACATAAAAAAAACATTAATCCTATTATCGTTGCACTTCTTGCGTTTGTACAACTTTCGTCCCCGCTTTTTTTAGCCTTCCTTCGCTTTCCTTATCTCTGCCCCCCTGACCCCTTTTTCCTCGCCGCATTCTCAAATTGCCTCGAAACTTCACACATCTCTTCTACTAAATGCTTTCCCTCTAGTGCCTTCCTCCACCCTCTGTTTGGTTCCCTCTGCTGCTTTTCCCACTCTTCAAATTTTCTTGTATTAAATGTAGAACGTTCATATTTGATATGTTGACTAAGCGGTCTTTATTGAACATCAAAATATTTTTTGAGTTTGACAAAACATGGTGGTGGGAGTGGGAGGAGCCACGTATGTCGGTGCGCGGATATTCTTCGCTTGCGGAAGTCCCAAGTCCCGGACAGGTGATCTGAAGCAAAAAAATCAAACATATTTTTACTTTGTACAATATTGTGTATAAGTTGACCTAGAATCAAGAAGAAAAATTGAAAAATAAAAAAATAGTGAGCAAAAAACTGCGAAGTTTTTTGGGAATAAAAACAAACTTCCTTCCGATCGCTCACTATTTTGTTATTTTTCAAATTTTCTGCCTGATTCTAGGTCAACTTATACACAATATTGTACAAAGTAAAAATATGTTTGATTTTTTTGCTTCAGATCACCTGTCCGGGACTTAGGACTTCCGCAAGCGAAGAATGTCATCGCCTGCGCACCGACATACGCGGCTCCTCCCATTCCCATCACCATGTTTTGTCAAACTTTAAAAAATATTTTGATGTTCAATAAAGACCGTTTAGTCAACATACCAAATATCAACATTCTATATTTAATACTTTTCGCGTAAAAAATTAGTGAAAAATCGAACATTTTTGGCCCAATAAGGCAGAACCTTCCCTTAAAGAAGATAATTGGATGGTGAGAAAACGGAAAAAATAGCGCTCAAATTTGGGCCATTCTGATATCCATGCGAATCCTGGAGAGAACGGCAAAAAAAAAAAACAATTCTGTGTATCGCAGGGAGCCGGAGCCTTTTCAGCGAATAGTGCGAGTGAGTCCGAACGGCAAGTACATGGCGACGGGGGGTACGGACGGCCACGTCCGGCTCTGGCGATTTCCCCAGATGACGAAGTGCCAGGACATAAAGGCGCACGCGAAAGAGATCGACGACATGGACTTCAGCAGGGACAGCACCAAGTTGGCGACCATAGCGAAGGACGGTCGAGCGTTCATCTGGACGGTGGAGAGCGGCGAGAGGGACAAGGAGCTCACGTGGTCGCGTCTGGACGGCGTCTCGAAATACGCCTACAAGAGATTACGTTTCGCCAGGCCCTGCGAGGAATCCTCGAGGAATCAGCTGTTCACGATATCCAACGCGCTCGCGACCAAGAGCCCGAGTTATTTGCAATTGTGGGACACGACGAGCGGAAGCGTCCTCAAGAGCGTCGCCTTCGGGGAGACCCTCTCGGCGATCGCCGTCTCCGACGACGGGAAATTCGTCGCCGTTGGTACAATGTTCTCCGGCAGCGTTGACATCTTCGTCGCTTTCAGCCTTCAACGCGCTCTTCACGTGCAAAGCGCTCACAGCATGTTCGTCACCGGGCTGGAATTCTTGCCGACGAATCTCGACGGGCCCGCCATCACGAGCAACACCGAGACCGCCGTTGTCAGCATCAGCGTCGACAATCGCATCTGCGTGCACAGCATTCCTTTCAGACGTGAGTTTGAAGTTGCGCGCGCGCGAATCTTTTGGATAGGGTATTACACTCTTTTTTGAAAGGTGCCTTGATTTGATCCTTTGGTGGTAATAGACAGGGAAAAAATGAGCAATATTAAGGAATTTTTTTAACTGAGAAATAATTATTCTTCTACAATTATCAAAGTTTAGGGGGCCGGGTTGAAATTCCGAACTTTGAATGATCAGAACGCTCAAAACTCCGGAATAATTTTCCACGAGAGACCAAAACTCCGAAAATCTGAACACCGTCAAAATAATTCGACTATGGAAGTTTTAAAATTTTCAAAATTATCGATAAAACGACGAATTATTTCAAGAATTTTTTTTTTATTAAGACGTGTTTTTACGTCAATTTTGAAACTTGTCTAGACAATGTTATACGTTCTACATAATTTGCAGTCAACTGTGTACACTTTTGCTGGCATAATCTTGACGAACCTTGTCATTTCGGAGCATTAAAATTAGGAATTTTAAACCGTCGGCGCATTTAAAGTTCGGAATTTCAACCGGACCCTCATGTCAAGATCATGCCAACGAAAGTCTACACAGTTGACTGTGAATGATGTAGAACGTATAACATTGTCTAGACAAATTTAAAAATTGACGCAAAATCACTTCTTAATAAAAAAAAATCTTTAAATAATTCGCCGATTTATTGAAAATTTTGAAACATTGAAAACTTCTATAGCGAATTATTTTGACGGTGTTAAGAGTTTTGGTCTTTCGTGTAAAATTCTTTCGGAGTTTTGATCTTTCGCGGTACTATTATTTCGGAGTTTTGAGCGTTCTGACCATTCAAAGTTTGGATTCAATTTCAACCCGGACCCATCTTGAATTTCGGAGTATTAAAATTCGAAATTTTAAACCATTGGAGCATTCAAAGTTCGGAATTTCAACCCGGCCCCAACTTTAGGTATACTTTAATAGTATATTTGAGGCCTTAGGCCACCGTAACGGGTATAAAATCATGTGCGAATTTAACAATATTTTTTGTATGAAAAAGTGACTCATTCATAAAATTAATTACATATCTATTTAGTATGAATATCAAGCTGTTAGAATTTTTTTTTGTTTCGATGTACAAAATGGTCGACTACTAATATTTTCTTTTGTTATTTTTTTTAGGCGTTCCGCGGCGTGACATTTAGCTTTCACAATTTTTTACCTAGAAAAAAAAACAAAAATTCTCGTCAATCTACATTAGAATACCTAGAGAAGTACGTACGGAATTTGAAAATATTGTTTTATTCAAAAGTTGTAGGTATTTGAACTTAAGAAATTAATTTTCAGTGAAAAATTTCGTTATAACTACTCATAAACTGCTCATAATATGAAATTTTTTCGATTAATCAGAAATTCTGTACGTACTTATCTGCGAAATGCAATTAGGAACATAACTTTTTAATTTAAAGTAAATCGAGGGAAAATTGTTGAAGTTGTTTGTCACGCCAATTGGAAAAAAGCTGTTCCGAGAAGTTTCGAGTAGTCGGCCATTGTGTACATCGAAAAAAAAATCTAACAGCTTGATATTCATACTAAATACATATGTAATTAATTTTATGAGTGAATCACTTTTTCATACGAAAAAAATGTCAAATTCGCACATGATTGTATATCCGTTACTGTGGCCTAAGGCCTTAAGTTTTTATTCTTAATCGAATTAATTCTTCATCGAAATGGCGGAGCTGTGGCAGAGTGTTACGGCAAGGTCGCCGCGGGAGTTGCGAATCGGCGTGCAGTCTAGCTTCCCGTAGACTTTGATTTGCAAAAAAGTTCAAACATTTTTTCAGTTAGAACATGTATAGTTTTTACGTGACGGTAGTTAAAATGAAGAAAATGGCACGCATTTACTAAAAAATCAACATTTCACGCAACATTGCTGTAAGATGTGGATTAAAAAAGTAGTTTTTTTCCGATTTTTCCAAAACAATTTTCGTCAAGTAGAAGGCACCAATATTATCAATATTTCCACCAAGTTTCAACTCAATCAGCTTAATAGTTTTTGAGTAATCCTGCACGCCAATTTCGATAATGCAGTTTTGAGAAAAACGCGTTTGAAGTTCACGCCCGCTCCGAATCCGAGCGGTAAGGCACGCGTTGACGGGCTGTAACGTTTAAAATTTTTCGAATTTTGCTTTGTAACTTTGGGATAATATTCTACATATATAGTTCTATCGTTTAAAGGAAAAAAAAGACATCGACTTTTTTATCGTTGTAAATGTATATCCGGCCTTAATGAAATCGACAAGTGCCGAAAAAATTTGAATTTTACATTTCATATTTCCGCGCGAAAACTGGCCAAAACGCTAACCGCCATGCTGCTTCGGTTCGTGACGTCACTTGTGCAGTAAACATGGACGCAGCGCTAATTATAAATACGTAAATTTGTTGCATTAGAAATGAGTTAAAATCCCTATCATTGGTGTATTCCTAAATGGAAGAATACTCGTGTAAAAATACCGGGTAAGTTGTGGATTAAAATGCCAAGTGATATAAATATGAGGAAGACTTGGTTAAAACTTGCGAGAAGAGATCCAATGTTATTGTCCGAAAAAGACTCATCTGTACTTTTGTGAAGTACAGATAACTATTTGAAAATTTGCAATGTATAGTTGTTGACGCTTTCTTTCACAGATTAGAGAGTAATACGTCTACCGCTTTTTTTGTTTACTATGTCAATGACGTCACGTCGGAATCCATTATGGCGACTACCGTGTCGCATATTCGTTGAAGAGATGAAAAAGTATTTGAAAACAATTAATCATAAAATTTATCTCGTGTTTTTATAAATTAAAACTAACACTATTGGGTTGCTTATTGCGGAAACTACTTAATTTATACATTGTCAGTATTTTTCTTGCATAGAGGAAAAAACCCTTCTTCGACTTCGGGTTGAACTGTGCACAAGTATCAAGATGGCGAACGCAATTCCTTAATAATTAACAATGACACTGATAGTGATGACGATTGCGGTCTAATAGAAAATAGCAGTGACGAAGATATGAAATCGGAATATTTTTTCGTAATTTTTGGAATTCTTCCTTAAGGGGCGAAGATATGCAAAAATTAATACTTCGTCTGTAAACGTGGGTATTTCATGTCCGAGCCAAAACTATTTTCCTACCGAGTTGCTTCATTCATTTAACAAAACATATATAAACGAATTTATTTTCCTATAATTTTAGCGGCATAAAATAAGGCCTAACTTCGACAATTTTTTTTGGGAGTATGAAAAAAGGAATAGGATTTCTTTTGAGAGGGTTTATTTAACACATATTAAAGTATTAAAAAAATTATTATAATTTTCATACAAAATGGCGGCGACAGAGCCCATCCTCAAAAACGTGTTTTTTTTACAAATAGCTTCACGGCAGGATGGCTTTTTCATAAAGTATAAGACCTGGAACAAAAACCGACAAAAAATATAATTTGCATGTTATTAGCTACGGGACTACGTAGGGATTTTTAAAATAAAATTTTGAAAAAATGGCGCACTTCGAAAGAAATGAATCCATTTTTTGCCCAAAAAAGAAGCAGTAAATTGTTTATAAAAAAAAAGTTTACATTTAGTTAAAAACGGCTACGTACTCCCATAGAGACTGTTATTGTCAAGCAACTATCAACATTTCAAATCGATCCATGCAAAGGTGTTCGAGTAATCCCTCGTTCCAGTTTGAAAAAAGTGATTTCGAGAAAAACGCCATTGAAGTTGTACGTGGCGCCTGAAAGAAGTCCGAGGGGCTGCGGTAAAATCGATAATTGACCCTTAAATCTACTTAAATCGCTATAGGACCAATTGCATATTGTTTTTATGACCCCAAAGTATTTTTTAAGCAAAAAATGGATTTTTCGTTTATACTAACATGAAATAAAAAATAAAAAAATCGAACGTATTAACTGGGTGAAAAAACAGCAGGACCTGAAATAACCAGGTTTACAGACGGAAGGTACCGGAAGAACGTTTACAGACGAAGTTTATCTTCTAGATAATAATCTAAGATAATATCTTCTTTTAGGCGAAGAAAAAGATCGGATTTTTTTTAAAGGAAAGATTTTTTTGCCGTTTTTGAGACTTAGGATGTTTGATTCGCTCCCAGTTAACGAATTTATTTTGAAAAAATCCTAAACATATCTCAATGTACATATTTTCCGATAAAAAAAACCTGGGTCCAATCGAAACCATAGTTTTTGAGATAAAAATTCCCGAAGTTTACCTGTTTTTCTCACCGTTTGCTCAGGTACCTCCCCTTAATGCTTCTGTAAGCGCGCACAGCGCTAAGTCGAAGGACATGAGCAATGCTCACAAATGCTTTCTTTTCTCTCTTTCTCTCTCCAGATACACTGCCGTTCTGGCTCGTTGTGATATTCATCGTGATGAGCATCTGCGGCGCTTTCGTGTTCTGCAGCTACCTCGGCATATGACACGAGAATCACCGTTCCGTGCTCTCGATACTTCTAGAATTTATTTTACCGACGCTCCATTCGACACCAATCTCGCGGCCCAATCTTTTCGCACTTTTCGACGTCCTCCCGCGAAAACGCCGCGTTTGAACAAGGACAGAGGAGACGAGAGGAAAATACAACAGGACCAGCGAGCATGAAGTACACAAAACAGATTGTAAATAGGCATTCGTACGAGCTCACTGTCGCCTTACTATTCTTGCACGTCGATCGTTCGTGCTATTCGCAGTGGACGACACTACGCAGGTTATTTTTTATTTTATTTTTTTTCACGACACGACAACGCAGACTCGGCGCATTTTTGTTTCGTTCTTGCGTGTTTGGAGTGCTTGGTCAGGAAAATAATTATTCGAGCTCGTGGAGAATGCGAAATGCGGGGAAAAAATGGCCACCGGAAAGTCGAGCGATCAATCGTTTAGGAGACATTTTTCATTGGGCGGGAAAAAGTTTATTCTTGGAAGAATTTTCACTCTTGCAAATTTTGAAAACGATTTTTGATATTATTGTTATCGTTTGCTTTACGTATTTGCCTTATTTATAAATATTTTTGCCGCAAAGATGTTTTCCAATGCAAGAAATAAATTATTAATCAATCTTTCCCCCCCCCCCCTCTCTCTCTCTCTCTCTCTCTCTTGATCGATAAAAAAACGTTCCTCTCACGATAAACTCAAAAATTGCCTCGAGGATGCAAAAAAATAACCCCGCGCGATCGACCTCCCAGTGGCCGTTTTTCCTCACATCCGGTTGCGACCCCGTTAGACAATTCAATTGCAATTTATTCCGTTCGCAAAGCGAAACGACGCCCACGTCGTTTTTCACGAATAAATTACGAATAAATCGAAGAAAGAAGAAAGAGTAGCTAATTTTTATCCTACTGACAATAATCGCCGTACGAATCGCGGCTCGAGGCGCAATTTCGAAAGATTCTCATTCCCTCGTCTCCTGATAACCAACGCTCCTGTCGTCTCTATACCGAATGGCTCGAATGGCTGATAATAATTAAGCGAGAGCTCGACGACCGGGAGCGATACGCGTCAATCGACAATTTATTCGGACGCGGCCACCGTTCGTTTCATTCGTTGTCGAGTCGATGCACGTATTGTGAGTATAATTAATGGCGCTTTGATTATTTGTTATTTTTATTTTAGGCCAAAATACACGAAGCGGCGTGGAGGAAAAAAATCCTCTGCTCCGGAAATTAATTCCTTTTTTTCTATTATTTCATTTCAGGTCGAAGTTCACTAATTTGCATGGCGGAAAATATTCCTCTGCTCCGAAAATGAATTCCCTTTTTTTTATATTATTTCATTTTAGATCGAAGTTCACCAAGTGGCATGGAGGAAAAAATTCCTCTGCTCCGGAAATCAATTCCTTTATTCTATTATTTCATTTTAGGTCGAAGTTCACTAACAAGGAAACGTTGCGAGGTCGATGTCTCCGATTTCGATTAAATTTGGCATGCTTGTAGGATGGGTAAAAATAGGCGACACGTATTTTTTTATATCGGCGTAACCCGATTTTTAAGGGTTGAAACGCACCCCCGAAAATTGGGGTGTTTTTCGTTTTTCGTCGATAACGTTTTAACGGTACGAGATATGAAAAAACTTCAAATTGCAACAATATTACTTTTTTCGTGTACTATATATGGGAGATGAGAACGATGCAGATAGCAACAAATTCTATATTGTTTATCGCGAAAATGCAATTTTTTAAACCGTATCTCCGAGAATATTTAATCAATTGGGTTTGTTTGTTTGCATACATGTAGAGAATGGAAAAGTGCGTACACGGATTTTTTCTTTTTCCGATATCTCACAATTAAGGGGTTGAAAGTACCCGTCGATGTTTTAGCCAAGAGCATCGTATAATCAGTTAGCCTTTTGGCATTTCGGTCTAAATTCACGTCAATATACGTTCGTATTATGGCGCAAATGCATATCTGTAATATTCTAGCCCCCCCCCTCCCCTCTAAACGGCCCCCCTCTCAAAAGGCAAACTTTCAAAGTTCTTACCGTGCGGCATGGACGAAAATTTGTAGAAATAAGAATGGGTCACAAAGAAAGTACAATCGGTCAAAATAGTCGATACACATATTCTCGTTTTGGCGGAACGACACTCTTAAGGGGTCAACGCACCCTTAAAAACGTTGTTCTATCTATAGCTCGTGAACGGGCCGATATAAAAATGAAGTTCGAAGGGAAACAATGTTGTATTCTTCGACTACTAGACGTTCATGATGATAATGATCAGTACAGCAATAAATGTTGGTTGTTTATTGCAATAATTCGTGAATTACTTGTAAACATCACTCTTCAGTTTTCTACTAATATGGGCACAGGCAAGGCTCGCAAACGCGGGCTGACTTCGTGCTTCGGGAAGCAACTGGATTACAATTACATATTTACGACGAAAATCGACTCCGCTCACTGTATTGAAGGCATTATCTGCAGAGATTACAGCGTTTTTGGGTTGCTGCTGCAACTCATGAACAGAATGATGCAAAGTGCTATGAATTTGCCTCGCACTCCAATCACCGAACAGGAAAAATAGTTCAGTAAGGATCTAGAAAACATGATCATTGAAGCGATGGATCAACCCATGAAAATGGAAGTCGAAACTGGTTTGGATTTTCTTTTACCAAATGCAATTCATGAAGCAGCTGCAATAGAAGATGACAGTGAAGGAGATTGGCCTGGACAACTATACCTAGATCCAAAAATTGATGAAAATGTATGTACCCAAGATATGGAAGAATTGAGTTACGAATACAAGACAACAGCTGTCGATTACTGGAGATCCGGGGCAAATAGGAATCATCTGAATCAACAGTTATCATCTGTTGAAACGAAATTCAAAAAGGCGAAATCAGAGCCGCAGCTTCGCCGGTGGGCCTATATTGTAAATACTGCAAAGAAAAGTTAACAAAAATAGCTCACTACACGTTAAACAATTTTAATGATGCTTTGGACAAAAGGCTGCCTGTCCATGATATAGATCTTCGACAATGAGCCTTACGTGTACGAGAAATTGTAGAAATGCCAGCCGTAAATTTCCAAGCATCCGCTTCTTGGCTAAGGACATTCAAAAACCAACATGGAATTGTGTCACGGAAGATTACTAAACATGTAGCAAAACAACAATTATTAAACGCTGATACACTTCGAAACAAAGCTGTCGAATTTATAGAAATGGTGAAACATAGCCAACGTTGGGGCTGAAAACACCTTTATTTCTGATCAGAGTGGTTTCAATTTAGAGCTGCATACAGGCCGCACATTGGCGAAAGAGGGGCAGAAATCCGTTGAAACAGTAGTGCAATCGAAAACGTCAACAACACAGTTACCCGACTAGAAATGTTGATCCGGCAGCCTGAAGACTGATCAGGCCGCTATCAAGCTGCGGTCCGTACGGCACGTTTGATCAGTGCCGGAAGTCCCCCGAACCAGTGGAAACTTAGTCCGGGCGCGAGTAAGCACCCTGAACAGGGCCAAGTACGGTAGCCTGCATGCGGCTGTAATATGGCGTCCATGGGCGCCAGGTTACTGCATAGGCCTGATCTGTGCTGTGGGTGGACGGGATCGGTGGAACCTTAGTACGGGCGCGAAGGGACACCCTAAACAGGCCGAAGTACGGTAGCCTGTATGTCGCCGTAATATGGCGTCCATAGACGCCGTGTTGCGGCACGCCTGATCTGTACCGGATGTCGGCCGGATCAGTGCAGCTGTACTTGGCGAATCAAGATTTTGAGGTTAGGTTTTATTGACGTCTGCGATATAAACCACATAAATTTGAATAATCTACACTCTGCGAGCAGGTAATAAACATGGTCTAATTGTTAATATACAAACGAACTAAAGCGATATTATTTAATAATGCATAATTCAAACTATTCTCAATGGTAGAACTTGAAATGACTGATTTATATATATATATATATATATATATATATATATATATATATATATATATATATATATATATATATATATATATATATATATATATATATATATATATATATATATATATATGAATAAAAGTGAATTTACTATTTTTGTCGAAACTACATGCGTGTGAGTTGTTTTCACAGCCTAAGGGCCTTTGCACAAAACGCATATAGATCAAGTGTGCATCGCGTTTGTATCGCGGTGCCATTGCACCGCGTACAATGGCCCTAAATGGGAAAAAAATTCAGCGTTAAAAACATTATTGCTGCATTGCAATGATGCAACCTTCAACATCATACATAAAATTATTGACATTCTCTAGAATATAATTAGACTGATAAAGATAGGAAAAAAAAATAAGAAAGTTTACAGAAATGTTAGAATGGCAAAATAGGTAGCGCGCTCAGCTCTAGAATAAGAAGGCATAGGTTCAATCCCGAGGGTATGTAAAAACTTCAACGAGGCAGAATACGTTCTAATTCAATTGTCATATAGGCAGGAACATAAATAAGGTATATGGAAACAAAAAATACTAACAGAATTTTTTTCATAATTTTTGGATTGTTTTTATTTGTCATTTCAGGCATAGATACAGCAGCCGGATCAGAGCCTGCAAAGGTATACTGATCAGGTCCCTAACCGGCATCCGCATCAGGGTCGGGAGCAAAAAGCGTTTCACGCCTGTTAAAGCCCTAATACGGCGACCTGTAAAGTGCCGTGGTACGGAATACGGCATGCCGGATACGGCCCTAGTCTCCCCGTAGCAAAATTTCTAGTCTGATATACTATACAGCCTTTAATTTCTGCGAGCGGAAAGCTTTTGGCACCTATGTTGATCGTTTTAAACGAGCCTTCTGGCAAATTTGGTCCTTGAGTGGAACAAACTATGTTCAGAGCCGAAAATATATTTCTATTGGCTTCAAAATCTGGAAAATTGACGACTAATCATTTCAAGCGTTGGTTCCAAGAAGTATATATTCCCAATACGGGTCCAAAATCGGTAATACTTCTGGATTCTTGGAGTGGTTTATGTCCAACTGCATTTAAAGAAATGGATATGCAAGAGAAAGAGATTAAAGTTTTAACCATTCCAGCAGGTAAATATATTGCACCAGTTTCATTAGTTCATATGATAATTAGTCATTCCTGCAGGTACAACTGGAATGATACAGCTTCGTCAAACACTTTTCTGACGCAGTAATATTATACAATTACGACGTCAATCTGCATTTGAGAGACAATATGGTTAAGTTACAATCTCTTACATATAACCAGTTTTCTTCTCCACGGTTTACAAACGTTTTCAAATATGCGTAGTACAAAAGCGGTTACGAAGAAGAAAGACCACCAAACTTCGAAAATCCGGTAGAATTTTGCTTTTCACAAAATGTACCGACATGCAATATATGCGGCGAAGCAGCTATTATCATGACTACCATTATTGTAATGAGTATAATCCATAAAAAACATAGAGTTGAAATGTTCCCTAAATAAGTAAGCGTGAGAACTTTTTTCCGATCATGTTGTAATCTTCAAAGGCAGTACGGGGCAGTATCCGGGGAGAATTTCTTCGTAAATATACAATTGTAATCCAGTTGCTTCCCGAAGCACGAAGTCAGTCCGTGGTTGCGAGCCTTGCCTGTGCCCATATTAGTGGAAAACTGAAGAGTGATTTTTCAAATGAATTCACGAATTATTGCAATAAACAACACGCCATTTGTTGCTGTATTTATCATTATCATCATGAACGTCTAGTAGTCGAAGAATACATTTTTTCCCTTCGAACTTTATTTTTATTTCAGCCCTTTCACGAGCTATAGAAAGAACAAAGTTTTAAAGGGTGCGTTGATTCCTTAAGGGGTAAGGCCACTGTAAATTTTGCCAGACGAAAATTTGGCCATCGAAGGACAAATGTATGGTGCTGGGATTGCAGACTAACGGTAATTTTTTTTTTTTACCTTCTTTTTTTTATTTTTTCCAATAAAAAACTATTCGCAAAACTTTAAACGCGTTTTTCTCGAAATACGGTTTTTCAAAATGGCACGCAGCATCACTCGAACAATTTTCATTTTTTTTACTTGAAATTTTGACCAGATGTGAACATTAACATTATCTTGAGAATGTCGATCGGGATTTTCAATAACTTTATTTATTGATTTTTTATTAACAAAAAACTAGCCGTTTTTTTCGTCAAAAATCAATTTTTTTTCCAAACGCACGCCAAATCCACAAAAATTGATACTTTTTAAAATTCGATCGACATTCTCTAGCTATAACCCTCTAGATTGATGGTTTTTTTTTTGTTCTAGATTCAAAAGTGCACCAGTGGTGCTGCGTGCCGCGGAGCCCTGCAAGCAAAACATGCCCCGGGAAGATAGCTGTGGAACCGCCATTTTGTTTTTTTTTGCTGTAAAAAAATTTGATAATAAAGTTTAATTTATGCCCGATAACACCCTTAAAAGTTTTTTTTCAATTACCTTCAATTTTGGAAGCAAAAAATTCGTGAAAAAACCTTTTTTTTGGACCGTTACAGTGGCCTTAGGCCTTAAGAGTGTCGTTCCGCCAAAGCGAGGAGATGTGTATCGGCTATTTTGACTGATTGTACTTTCTTTGTGACCCATTTTTATTTCTACAAATTTTCGTCCATGCCGCATGGTAAGAATTTTGAACGTTTGCCTGTCGAGAGGGGGACCGTTTGGGAGGGGAGGGGGCGGAATGTTGCAAATATGCAATTGTGTCATAACACGAACATACATTCACGTGAATTTAGACCGAAATGCCAAAAGGCTACCTGATTATACGATGCTTTTGACTAAAAAAATCGAAGGGCAGTTTCCACCCCTTAATTGTGAGATATCGGAAAAAGAAAAAATCCTTATCCGTACTTTTCCATTCTCTATATGTATGCAAATTTACATCCCAATCGATTAAAAACTCTCGGAGATAGGGTTGAAAAAATTGCATTTTTGCAATAAACAATATAAAATTTGTTGTTATCTACATCGTTCTTATTTTCAATGTATAGTACACGAAAAAATAAATATTTTTGCAATATGAAGTTTTTTCACATATCGTACCGTTAAAACGTTATCGACGAAAAACGAAAAACAACCCAATTTTCGAGGGTGCGTGTCAACCCTTAAAAATCGAGTTCCGCCGATATAAAAAAATACGTGTCGCCTATTTTTACCCATCCTACAAGCATGCGAAATTTAATCGAAATCGGAGACATCGACCTCGCAACGTTTCCTTGTAAGTGGCATGGAGGAAAAATTCCTCTGATATGGAAATTAATTCTCTTTTTTTATTATTTCATTTCAGGTCGAAATCCACTAAGTAGCCTGGATAAAAAATGTCCTTTTTCCGGAACTTAATTGCTTTTTTAAACTTCATCTTACATCGAAATCCGGTAAGTGGCATGGATAAAAATATTCCCCTGCTCTGGAAACTAATTCCTTTTCTTTTTTTTTCACTTTAGTTCGAAATCCACAAAGTCCCATGGAGGGAAACATTTTTCTGCATCGGAAATTAATTCCTTTTTTCTTTTACATCATTTTAGCTCGAAATCCACGAAGTGGTATGGAAGAAAAAATCCTCTGCTCCGGAAATTAATTCCCTTTTTTCTTTATTGGGAGGTTGAATAAGTTCTCGCTGTTTTCCAATATATGGCGTTACCAGAACTGCGCGCGTGTACTTTAATATGGTAACTCTGAGTTACTAACTCATATATATAAAGAAGTACTGAGTACTGAACGAGCAAGCTTGGAATTCGGTGTATGCCATTTCGCCGAGGTGTAAACAACTTTCTTTTTATAATGTTAAACATGTCAAATTTCGTGCCAAAAAAGTGTATTTGCGGGGACTTTTACTGCACAACTTTTTTTTTTTAATCTGCAGTTCAAGCACACAGAATTTTTTTTGTGACTTACGACAACCATGCTCTGTCGGAAACAACATGCAGAGCTTGGTTTAGATCATGGGTGGCCAACCCGCGGCCCGCCGGGGGTCGTGTTGTGGTCCGTGGAGCTGGGTCAAATGAACATAAATGTTAACTTTTATTGTACATATCACCAAAAGAACATTACATCATGAGGCGTTCGTATCATATAACATTACTATGGAAGTATCGGATATATTATTTCCAAAGTTTGGCCCGCATGCTGAAAGCGTTGGCCGCCGATGGCTTAGACGTTTCAAAACGAATGATTTTGCTGTTGAAGATAAAGAACGCTCTGGCGCACCGAAAAAGTTTGAAGATGAAGAATTGGAGGCATTAATTCATGAAGCCTCATGTCAGACGCTAGCTGAACTTGCAGAATGATTATGAGTTGATCACACGACAGTTTCGAAACATTTAAAAGCATTAGGATCAATTAAAAAACAAGGACATTAGGTGCTGTACGAGCTGAAGCCGAGAGACGTCGAACGGCGTCTTTTCACGTGTGAACAGCTGCTTCAACAGCAGAAAAGGAAAGGTTTTTTTGCATCGTATCGTGGCTGGCGATGAAAAATTGATATACTAGGATAACCCTAAGCGTAGAAAATAATGAGGTAAGCCCGGCCATGCATCAACATCGTCGACAAAGCCGAATATCTATGGTTCCAAGCTTCTGCTCTGCATTTGGTGGGATCAGCTGGGTGTAGTTTATTATGAGCTCCTCTAACCGAACGAAACCATCACGGGAGATCGCTATCGATTACAATTGATGCGTTTGAGCCGAGCATTGAAGGAACAACGGCAGTTATACGAGCAGAGACACGACAAAGTGATTTTGGGGCATGCCAACGCTCGGCCACATGTTACCAAACCGGTGAAAACCTACTTGAAAACGTTTAAGGGGTGAGATGTAGTCAGAGACGTGAAAACACGAGCATTTTCAATAATTTTTTTTATCGTAATTAAGTTTGTTTTACAAAAGACTGGTTACACAGACTTTTTATGTTATATTTCAACTTGACTTGTACACATCTTCAAAGAAAAATATTGATTATTTATAATAATATCGCCAACTTTGGCGGACCCCCTTCGGCATGTAGTGCTTTGCGGTGACCATCATCAAATTTTACTGGATCATCTGAAATAAAAAAAACCAAAAAAAAAATCATTAGTTTAATAATAAATCTAGTCCTTGATCGAAGTTTTTTTTAAATTAACGAAATGGCGGCTTCCGATAACTTTCAATTTTCGACAAAAAATCGCTCGTTTATTGTTAAAAAAAATATAAATCTTCAACAAAAATGAAAATCCTTCGATCAAGGACTAGTTTTTAATGCTATCAATAAGCACAGCAAATTTCATCAAAATCCATAGAGTGGTTTTTGAATTATAGTGGTCACCGACTTGAAAAACAGTTTCGAGAAAAACCCGTTTAAAGTTTTTCGATGTGGATACGGTATTATATGTTCGTAAAATTTTGAGTTCGTTGGATGAAGTTAAACTTTTTAATGTATTTTGATCCGCTGAATCCGAATATCACAATTTTTGCCGAAAAGTCGAGCATTCAATTGTTTATAGCCAATTGTTGAAATAATTTTTCAAAATATTGAAGTTTTTCGGGATGAATTTTTTTTAAAACATTTTGTGCAATTTTAAAACGAAAGTATTCTTTATAAAATTTTGCTAAAGTTCATAGTTTTTCAGTAATAACTTTTTGAAAATTTCTGAAAGTGTTTTCCAATTTTACACTTGATGTATGTATAGAAATACTAATTAAAAAATTACTTAGATCTAATCATCAATTCCTGGCCCATACATAGGGCTTCTGCCGGTATGGAAGCTTCCAAAATATCAATTTGTTGTTGTCTTCGAAGCATTGTGCCTTCCCGGGCATTATCGTTTGCGCGTTTATAAGCCGCTACCTGGCATGGGGACCCAACGCCCCTTCACTAATTGTGGTATATCCCGGAAACTATTCATCGGATTGATTTGAAATTTTCAGGGAATATTTTCGAAACATCATGCTTCAAAAAAATGTAAAAAAATCGATTTTTTGAAAATTCTGTCTGCATCTCACCCCTTAAATGGGAAGTCCTACCGCATTCGCCGTATTCACCAGATATTGCCTCTTTCGATTATCACTTGTTCCGATCAATGCCACATGGCCGGGCTAAGCAGCACTTCCATTCTTATGGAGATGCCGAAAAATGGGTCGACTCTTGCATAGCCTCAAAAGACGTGTCGTTTTTTCGATGTGGAATTAAAATGCTGCCCGAAATATGGGAAAAAGTAGTGGCTAGCGATGGACGATACTTTCAATGGCATGTCTTTTACTATTAAACAAAAAAAAGTATTCACTTTCACAAGAAAACATCGAGAACTTATTCAACATGCCAATATATCATTGGAGGTCGAAATCTGCTAACAAGGAACATGACTTGAGTGTCCGCCTTTGATTATGTTGAAACTCATGTATGTGATAAAGCATTGAAAACTATTAGACACGGATCTTTTTTTATCGGGGGAAAACGGTTTCAAGGGGGGAAACCACCTTTTAAAGAAAGGCGTGGCGAGGGGTGATTCTGCTGTCACCCATAAGCAAGGCACTTATCCGAATGAAACAAAAACCAAAATTCTTCTAATGTAAAGCGATACAAAATCCACTAAAAAGTATTTAAAAAAACTTAATTAAGGGGTGACACGTCTTTCTTTGAGGGGTGGTTTTCCCTTATAAAAATATTTTCCGCCGATGAAAAAAAAATACTTGTCGAATAGTTTTCAATGCTTTACGACATATATGAGTCGCAACAAAATCGAAGGCGGACACTCAGGTGATGTTCCTTGCTAGTGGCATAGAGGAAAAAATTCCTCTGCTCCGGAAATTAATTCCTTTTTTTTCTTTTATTTCAATTTAGATCGAAATCGACGGAGTGGCATTAAGAAAAAATTTCCTTCGCTCCGGAAATTAATTCCCTTTTTTCATTTTATTTCATTTTAAGGTGAAATCGACGAAGTAACACGGACGAAAAAATTCCTCTGCTCCGTAAAATAATTTATTTTTTCTTTTACTTCATTTTAGGTCGACATCCACAAAGTTGCACAAAATAAGAAATCCTCTGCTCCGGAACTGACTTCCTCTGCTACGTAAATTCTCTAAAAATCTTACAGAAAAAGCATCCAGGTCGTAGTGTGTGTATATATTGAAATTGCTTCTCTTCCTCTAGACCCTCGACGCTGATTCTATAAATCATGCCAGGTGGATCGAGGCGGACGTGGGAAGTCATTTCAGGGTCGCTCATTTTTACCTCGCGAGTGAGAGGCCACCAAGCCGTGTACCATATTTGAGACCTTTATTCGATTTTTTTTCTCGTCATTGTTGTTTTTATCGTGCGCGGGGATCGAAGGAATGTCCTCCAAAAACGAGAGGGACAGCGACGACCCTCGGGTCACCGCTGACATTTTCGCGACAGGTTTCTGCTTATCGTCTTTTTTTTCCGAATACGCCTGGCCTGGTGGCAGTGCAATTTCGTCGAGGCCTCGGGAGCCAAGTGACAGACGCGTACACGTGTAGAGAAGCTCCAGCGAAGATTCAAGCCCGTGAAAAAATGGACATATATAAACATATATAATTATTTATACTCATATATAACATGATATACAATTATATATGCCTTAACATGACATCATGAATCATCATATACGTAGATATATGACACCATGTATACTATTTATTTTTTCTATCTATTTACCAGTTAATACAACTAACGATTAGTACAGTTAGTACAGCCAAAAATTACTATAAGAAAAAATATATATACCACTGTTATATATGAAAGTAAAAATGTGATACTTTTCTTAAATAAATATTTTCATACTTCATATTTCATTTTGAAAGAAGAACAAAAATAATTACTTGTTATTGTGCATAAAAAATAAAATAAAAAAATTAAAAGAAGGCCAAATAGAAGAGTAAAAACCACGATTGAATGATAAAAAGAAATATAAAAAAATGTAATGATTTTAACTCTCACGGCGTGAACAAAATGAGAAAATCGGAATAATGCGGAAAAAGAGGAATATTGGGGAAAATCGGCATATTTTACGATCAATATTTCTCATTTTTTCCCCCGATTTTCTCTAAATTGGGAGAAAACGGAGAAAATATGACAAATTCGGAAAGCAAAAATAAGAATTTTTCCAAAAAACTCGATTCCTAAATTTTCCCCATTTCTCCGAAAGTCTCCCAAGGCAATGTTTTCATTAATCTCAGTAAAATCTATGTGAATTTCCGAATATTTTCTGCATTTTTGGATTTTCCTACTATACTTTAAACTTCCAAATACTTTTTGGGTCACCGCCCTTCTAAAAAAATCAAGGGATTGTCATTCACCATTTGATCGAAAGTAAGGAAAAAATGGGAATTTTTCTCGACAAACTCATTTTCTGAGTTTTTATCCATTCTCCGAAATTCTCCCAAGGCATTTAAGAAGGCTAATAAATAATGGGAAATTCTCGCAAATAAAATGAAAAAATTGGCATAATGCGGAAAAAAAAGGAATATTGGGGAAAATCGGCATATTTTAAGATTGATATTTCTCATTTTTTCCCCGATTTTCTCCGAATTGGGGGAAAATAGAGAAAATATGAGAAATTCGGAAAAAAAATTCTACCAGGGTCTCAGCGCAACGACGGTGGCTTCAAGGTGTTTCCCTGCGTCGAATTTCTCGGAGCTCGTAACTCACGGGTAATTTATGAATTCTTTTTATTGCGAAATACATTTGACAAGCTCTTGAAAAAAGAACGAGTAGATAGGAGAGACTGTTGAAGTATCAAAAGGTGTACGGAATCGAAGTTTTTGATGAACGTCCTTCATCGTTTTTTTTTTCAATTTCTTTCGTCGATTTCGATCGTCGGGAACGATGCACCGTCATCTGGTGGTCGCGCAGTCTCGAGGAGACACGCTCCATTCTCGTCCGTTTTTTCTTTTTACGATGGGGGGGGGGGGGGGGAGTGGAAATATGTACAGGCGCGGGATTTTGTCGGCGGTGGTTCGTTCGTTTACTCTAGCCCGCATCCCCGCTCGAGAGAGAACAAGCATTGTGAGACTAACCGGATGAAGGGGTCTCTTCTTAAGGAATTCCGCGGATAAGCCGCGCAACGAGAGGCTCCTTCATCCCGTGCTCTTTCGCGTTCTCCCTTCCGTCTGTTGGTTGTTTACTTCGGCTCTTCGGGTCGTTCACTTCTTGGCGGAGAAGCCGTCGCCGGTTGGGTCCAGCAGCCACGGGTAGTTGTTGGGACACTCCATGCAGGTGAAGAGCCGAAGAGTCTCGCCGGGAAGTTCGCGGGTCGTCAACGGACACGCGTTCGGCAGGGAACAGTACGGCTGGCCCTTCTCGTCGCACGTCTCCTTCCAGTCCTGGAAGTCACGGAGCGCCGAGAGCTCCGTTGGCGTCTGCATCCACTTGATTACCTGCGAAAAGAGCACGTTCTCGATTTTCATCCTCATCGACAGTTGACGTTTTTCGCCATTGCGGCGCGATTTTCTCGCGAACGGTTGACTTTCCGGAAGTGGGAAGAGAACGTCGTCCTGGCGCGTGAACGCACGAAGGTCCGGAGACTCTTCCTTTTCCGGAAGTGTCAACCGTTTCCGGGAAAAATGCACCGAAGATGGGGGAGCAAAAAAAAATCGCGAAGGACGAACCTGAACCATAGTGACGAAATAGACGTCTGTGCGGCTGAGCATCTCCTCGATGAACTTGATGAGCTCTTCCCTGTATTCCTTCTTGCTCTTGAGCCAGGACGCGTGGAAGTGAAGGCCGAGCGGGGCTCGGTTGGTGTTGAAGTGACGATTGAAGTTATGCCTGAGCAAACGACCGAACTGCTCGCCACTCTGTATGTTCGAGCATGAGTCGACCATGTGACAGCCGGGCAGTGATTCGTCGAAGGTCGGATCGTCACGACGATCGAGCTCGTTCATCACCATTTCCCAGACCGGATGCGACCTCGAGGGACAATTGCCACCGTTGCCGTTACACTTGTGCGGCATCCGGAAGTACAGGGTGTACGGCCAAATGGGTACGCGGCCCAGTGAAGCCGTGATCGATGCGTCGTAAACGAAAAATTGGTCGGCCATCATTTCGAATTGCTTGTTGCCACCGACCCTCAGATAGGGTGCTCGGTTGCCGATTATCGAGCCGTCCGTTATGTTTGCGAAACGCTCGATTATCAAACGCGCACCCGCCATCTCGGCGAGCCAATCGTCGTATGTTCCCTGAGTCCAGTACTGCGGATCGTCCTTGTGCGTCAACGAGAACACCGCGATCTCGTGGCCCTTACGATGCAAATCCTGCACCGCCGAGTAATTCGTGTACTTGTGCGACACGAAGAACGTACCGCGTATCTGACAACCGTTTGGATTTTGCCGCTGACCGTTGAATATCTCCTCGTACAGGTCGATGTTGTCGACGTTCACCGCACCGTTGAACGTTATCGTTATCATCTGCGGCACTTGCTGGGGATCTATGTTGCCCGGTATTCGCGTACCGTCCGCCGAGCAATAACAGTCCGGAAGTACGCACTGCGTTGGGTCACAGTCCGGCGCACGGTTCGGATCAGTCTCCACCGCTGCAATGCACAAAGGTTTTGCGTTATCGACAAAATGGCGGACCCGAGCGCCATTTCGCGCGATACCGGAAGTACGCCGATCACGGTGAAAAATTCGTATCCCGGGGTATTTGAGGGTCGCCATGTTGATTCTAAGATTGTTTGCGTGAAATTCAAAATGGCGGGCGCGAGTGCCATCTCGGGGTACCCCGGAAGGACGCCGATCACAGTGATCATTCGTATCCGGGGGGGGTTGAGCTTCGCCATTTTGGTTTTAGGATTTTTAGCGTGAAATTCAAAATAGCGGACGCGAGCGCCATTTCGAAGGACACCGGAAGTACACCGATCACGGCGAAAATTAGTACCCTGGGGGTTTCGAGCGTCGCCATTTTGATTCTATCATCTTTAGAGTGAAATTCAGAATGGCGAACGCAAGCGCCACTCCGAGGGTCGCCGGAAGTACGCCAATATCGGTGAAAAATTGTACCTGGGAGTTTTCGAGGTAGCATATGTCGAAACAAATGTCAACATTCAAAATGGCGGACTCTGGCGGCCTCAGGGTATGAAAGAGTTCGATTTCAATGAAAATCCGTACGTGAATCGTTTCAACATCAACAATTTCGATTAAGCGTCCAAAAATCAAAATGGCGGCGCAAAATGTGCTATTCTGGTAAGTTTTTTACCGCAATTTTTTTTTCATTTCTCGTAACGTGGAAAAAGTACTCACTGCAGGCATTCTCGTCGGATTCGTCCTTGCAATCGGGTTTACCGTTGCAGAACAATTCTTTGTCGACGCACTCGCCGTTGCCGCATGAGAGTTTGCCCTCGTCGCAGATCGGCTCGTCGGTCTTCAATTTTGGCAGTACCTTACGGGGCTCTGCGAATCACGAAAGCGCGTGACGTGCGCGAATAAATTATTTGACGCCCCCTCAAAACGTGTAAGCCTCTCGAAGCTCGAGCTTCGGGGCACATTTTATTTATTTATTTATTATTCAAACTTTACCATTACTTCATTTCCTCTTGCAATAAATATTTCTACTTTTTTACAAATGGTTTTTTAAAAATAATTTCATCCAAGGCCCGAATCCACACGCTTTTGCCACCCTTTGTGCACTACACGGGCGAAGGAGAGGGGGGGGGGGGGTAGAGATATTTTAAAAGCGATCATCGTGCTTTTCCCCCCAGGGCAGGTCCACTATGAATTTACTCCACGCGATCTATTAAATTATCAAATTTTATCTTTAGTGCTTGAAAATGTTCATTATCGTTATAAAAACACTAGAAAATACTTTGAAAATATTGTGTTTCGTTCGTCCGGTCTTTAGTCGAAGTACTATAGAACTATATTATTTTTCTTTTCATTTATTTATTCTTTCGATTAATTCGAAACTGATATTTTCCTCTGAAAACAAAAAAATATTTTCGGAATGCTAAAAATAAAATAAACGACGAACTTTTTGCAAGAAAAAATGGAAAAAAAATGTTTCTTGCTTAAAAAAAATGGTCTTTACGAGTAATCACGCAGGGGAGATCAGTGACGCGCGTTTTTCGGGTACTTTTGCGTTTCGTTTAAAAATTATTATTTTTTTTTTCTTGATCGAATCGAACGTTGGCTCACGGCGACGCACGCCTCAGATAATGAGAAAGAACGCGACAAGATACGGGCACGAATCAAATCGCGTCAATCCGCCTTGACTCATCGCGATCCTTCTTCGTGATGCGTTAATTTGCTTGGAATTTTCAGAGTGTAATAATGAAGAGCGAACTAGCGAGAGAGCAGCAACGAAGAGTTTATTATTATAATAATTAATATAACGAAATTATTATTGTTGTAACTTATGCTTATAACAATAATAACAATTTATATAATTATTTTTATATTGTCATAATCATATTATATTTTTATTGTTATAACAATACGAATAATGACAATAATAATAACCATCATTATTACAACAACAAAAGCAACGATATGGCCCGAAAGAGAAAAAAAGAGGAACAAATATTTTACCCAAAACAGGGTGCGTTTTTTTGTTGCATTTTTAGAGTGGTGAGAAAAAAAAAGAAAATTTGAAATAAAATTAGTAAAGATCGACCTGACCGTGAACGATACTCAGTAGTGTATTGAGATTTTTTTTCACGTTAAATTTTCGAGAAAACGAAGCTATGTGAGTTTTAGCGAAGAGTACAAAATCTCGTGCCACATTATTGTCGCTTTAGTGTGCGGAAAAAAAAGAGGAGGGCGAGAAAAACAGCGAGAGAGAAAATCACACGAGGGAATCCGTAATTAAAAATTTGCAAAGCGTTAAGTTTATTTAAAAAAGCAAAGAAATAATGAAAGAGTGACATGCGAGAGAGAATAGAAAACGAGGTATGTTTTTCGAATAATTCACGAACGTTGCGGCATTTTTTATTTATTGAAATGAAAAAATGTGTGATCTGGTATAGCGGAAATTTAATATACATATTTTTCGATAAATAAATGGAAACAGATTGAATCTCGACGAACTGTCGTTCGAAAGTTTTCGATAATAATATTTTACAAGTATTTAAATATAAATAATAATTTTTATTAACAATCTAGAACGTTTGTCGTTACAAATAATATTAATCGGCGATTGAATTATAATTGAATTCTCGTCGAAGAATGATTTAAAAAATTTAGTATAGAATTTTTAATATTTAAGGCGGAACACCACTGTGACGGTTAAAAAAACGATTTTTTTTGCATTTACTCAAAGTATACATATTCAAGAATAGGTTTTAAAAAATTTTGCATTTAAGGGTTGAAAATTGACAAAGTTACAGACGATTTAGTGAGAGCAAGTAGCGTAACGATTTACGTATAGTAAAACGTTCAATTGCGTTTTTCTCGACCTGGCCGGAATAATAACTCTAGCTATAATTGTCCGATTTTCAATTTTGAAAAACCAAAATTTCCGTCATTGCAGTAGCTATTGTTGTACGTAGTCGTTTTTTTTTTATTTTAGTATTTTTTAAGCCCCCAAATATAAGTAAAAATTTTGCCCAAATTACACTTTTTTATAACACCCGCAATTTTGTGAATTTGTTTTTCTCGAAAAAACCGAGTACTCGGAACGGCAACTACATTTATATAGATTATAAAACTTTTTTATATTTATCCTTCAGACCAACCATGAGCAAGTTATCGATTCGGCCATTGGACCACATTTTTTATCCAGAGGCTCTATTATGCCTCAATAACGTTCATTTTTTATTTTTATTTTCACAACATCTTACGCAATATAAGTTCAATGTATGCTTAATAACATACCTTTTTTCTAAATCCCAAATAAAAAATCTAGTAGACAACAAAAATTCGGAAAAAACAACCTTTTTCGGTCCGTCACGGTGGTGTCCTCCCTTAAATTTAAGCTATTTGCAAAAAAAGCCTCCTGCTTGATAAAAGAATGTTTCGCTTGTTTAAAATTCTCGTGGTTGGCGGAAGGTGCTCGAGAATGAAAAAGAAAAGTCGACACAGGCGACCCAGTCTCCAGCGTTCATATTCTCGATCACGTAAGCTCGAGATTAGAAAGGAAATGGAAGATGAAATATATATAGATCACTTGCATCGTTACAGAACGATTTCTCTGATGGTGTCTCTTCGTTATTACAATAGTGTTTTTTTAAAATTAATTCTCCACAATCAATCACTTCACGAATAAACGATCCCAATTACATTTCGCGATAAAATTATTTTTTCGATCTTTAATTCGCGATGGATCGAGTTGCTAAAAAATGTTCCAAATAAACAATAAAAAAGTTCATTTCGAAAATAAAATAATGGAGATAAAATCTTTTTCTTTTTTCTTCTTCCAATTTTTGCACACGAGTTAGTTTATTTCAAATTTTAACAAGCGATTATAAATATTATGGTAAATAATTGACAAATGCAACGGTGGAAAAAAAACAATTTTACGAGATTGTGTGAAAGCAAAGTATAAAATGAGCGTCTGCAAACGACGTTTCGCATTTAAACCGGCTTGATTACCTGGCTGCAGTGAATAAAAAAAGGCGAGGCAGAAAGAGAAAGAGAGAGAAAGAGAGAAACAGGATAGAAAAAAAAATCGAGTGGCCTCCATTAATCATTCGCCTTTCAATCTTCCGGCATCTTTCTGGCCTCGTAACACAGTTTACATTTGGACTTTCTTCTGCGAATCGAATTTTCTCATTTGTGCCTTTTTCAAGTGCTCTATCCCCTGCTAAGTTCAAATCATTTTTCAGGCGGAACGAATCCTCAACGGACGATCACTCGATTTCTCGGCACAGATTTACATTTTTTCGTAAACGTCGAAAATATATCCATTGACATCGATTAAATCGATTATTAAATTTGTTCATTGCAAAAAATTGTGATTGAAAAATAAAAATTGAATAAACATAAATGTGTTAATTCAAATGAGTTGAAATATTTATTTATTATTTATTCATTTATATATATATATTTATTGATGTCGATATATTCTGATGTATAAAAAGATGAGGCGGGATTGTAACTGGTAAAAAAAATCTATGTTTTTTTTGCATGTTCTCAAAGTATACATATTCGGGAATATGTGAGAAATTTCATGTAACAATATTACGGAATCATAAGTCTAACTATAATTTTCTAAGCTATGCCAATTTTCAATTACGAAAAACCAAAATTTCCATAATTGCAGTAGCTACCGTTGTACGTAGCCGTTTTTTTTTAATTTTGTATTTTCAAAGCATCCGAATATAAGTAAAAATTTCGCCAACATCGATAACTGGGCAATGGTTAGTCTGAAAAATAAAAACAATAAAGTTTTATAATCTATATGAATGTAGTTGTAGTCGCAAGTAACCGTTCTCTTCGAACTTTATTGTTTTTATTTAATAACTTATTTTTAAACTTTATTGTTTTTATTTTTCAGACTAACCATTGCCAAGTTATCAATGTTGGCGAAATTTTTACTCATATTCGGAGGCTTTGAAAATACAAAATTATTGTATTTTCTAACCATTGCCAAGTTATCAATCCGTTGGACCGCATTTTTATACAGAGACTCTATTATACCTCAATAACGTTAATTGTTGATTTTTTAAAATAAAAAATTACACCAAATTAGTTGAATGTATGCTTAATAACATACCTTTTTTCCAAATTCCAAATAAATAATCTGGTAGACAAAAAAATCGGATCAAACGACCTCTTTTCGGCCCGTCATAGTGGTGTCCTCCCTTGATATAAATTATTTTGAATGTTCAATTCTTCATCTTTTCAATGGTGTTTATTTTTCCCCGACCACAATTCATTTTTTTACGAGACAAACAAATTTAATCAACTATGAATTTAATATTCATATACACTCAATACAAAGTATTATAATTTTCCACATGAATATTAAACAAAAGTAAATTCGAAATTTATTTATTTATATTCAATATTTATTCTTTGACCGCAAATTAATGTGCGCTTTATAAATACATAATCTTACGAACAAATGTCCATCTGTTTTGCTCCGGGGTTAAGTAAATAATTAACGAGTAGGTGGAAGAGTTAACTAACAAAAAAAAGTGATTACGGTCGTTATTAATGTGCGTCTGTTTGCGTGCTACGGCGCGAGTCTACGACCGTCCCATAGTAGTCCCTCGTTCCTCGACTCTTAAGGGGATCGAAAACTTCGAAGACCCATAAAAAAAAGATCTGCCTTCGTAACAATTATTTTCCGCGCGGAGAAGTTTCATTTTCGTGGCCGTCGTTTTTTTCGCCGCAATTCCGATATTTCGTTTCGAGTAGATCGATAAATAAATAAATGCAAAAACAAATAAATAGTCGAAACTTCTTCGCACCGGGAAAAATAAATTATGAAAATAGTTCTTATTTTCAAAAATTCGTAGTTTGCAACCACCTCGAAAAAAAACAAAAAAAATGCAAAATTCGTCGAGGAACGCTGGAATATCTGGCACGGTAAAACGTTCCCCTTTTGGCGTCACTTACTCTCGAGCTTGTCACAGTTGGTGACCTTGCCCTTCCAGTCGCAGGTCTGTTTGTCCAAATCAAAGGCCAATCCGCCGGGACATGTGATTTGCTTGAGCCCGGACCTTGTGCACCTGAGGGGTCAAAAACGCAGGGACTTGAGTCTTGACTAACGAATTAAAAGCCAAAAGTCTTACTCTCGATCTGATCGCAATTCTTGACGTTCGTCTTCCAGTCGCAGGTTTGCCTCTCGATGTCGAAAGCAAGACCGGTCGGACATCGGACCGACGCCAATCTCGTTATACCAATTTCCGTCGCTTTGTCACACCTGAATTTTTTTTTCTTTTTTTATTCGGTTTATTTGCGCCATTTTTTCATTTGATCGTTAATAAGAGATTTTTTTCGTTGCTTCTTTTCAATTTTGTTACTCATATATTTTGTAGGCAAAAAGCACACATTTTTTAAATTAAATATCTAATCCACGGGACGCAATTGGTGAATTTTATGCGGGCGCTTTTTTGAATGATTTATTTTATTTTTCTATTATGATTTATTTGATTTTTATTTGTTTTTTTTTGCACTTTATTATTACTCATATTTTCTGTTGTTTATTTACAATTTAATTTACTCATATCTAATTTTTTTGTTTACGTTGTCAAAGGTCGGTCCAACATTTTTTTGTATTTATCTTGGCAAATTATCGAAAAATCGAGAGTCATCGGAGAACCGATTAATAGTGAAATCGAAAGTATGCGAAAGTATACGTGGGAAGCGTGATCGGTCGCTTTGTGAAATTCATCGCCTTACGTTCGAAACAACACGTCCTCGATGACGTGGACCCAAGAAAAAAAAGGAAACTGGTTTAAAAATGTTTTTTTTTTTTTCAATATTATCTTGCTCGTTCTCGCGGTGACTCGATACACACACGGTCGCGACTCCAATGAAATGTCTACCTTCACTTTTCGAGATGGAAACATTTTCCCCGTGGCCTTCGAAATGCTCTTCGAGGAACTTTTTCAATTTCGATGATTATTAACACATTTTTATATTCACTTGCCATTGATTATTATTTAATGCAATTTCCAATAATATGATTTCTAATAAATTTATATAAATGAAAAGTATCAAATTTATTTTATAAAATAGTTGTCACTTGACGTCCATTCTTTTGCTCGAAAATTATATACGTACGTCTATATATATACATTACTGTCAGAAATTAAGGGAACCGGGCCAGCGGGAATAAAAAATCGGAGCAACTTAGCACTTTGCATACTTTTTGTGGACACTATGAACTTATACAAAAGGCTTAAGGGGTTAGGCCACTCTAGAGGCCGAAAAATAGGCTTTTGGGGCTTTTTTCAGAAAAACTACAAAATAAATTGAGATTATAAAAAAGGGTGTTTATCATACATATCAGTGACTGGAAACAATAATTTTTTTGAAGCGATTAATTTTAAAATGGCGACTGTGCAGCGTTTATCTCAAAACTGCATTTTTTAAGTTGGCTGGAAACATAACTCAGACAATTTTAAACCGATTCACTTGAAATGTTGAATATGTCTTGAAAAATACATTGTCTATGGAAGTACGTAGGATTTTTCTTTATATAGAATAGTTCATTTGTTATTAACAATTATCTGACGAAATTTTTCAATTATCTGAAAAATCCTACGTACTTCCATAGACAATGTATTTTTCAAGATATATTCAATATTTCAAGTGAATCGGTTGAAAATTGTCTGAGTTATGTTTTCGACCAACTTAAAGAATGCTGTTTTGAGACAAACGCTGCACAGCCGCTATTATGAAATTAATCGCTTAAAAAAAATGATGGTATACAGTTACTGATATGTATGATAAACGCCCTTTTTGTAATCTCGATTTATTTTGTAGTTTGTCTGAAAAAAAACCCAAAAAGCCAATTTTTTCGGCCTCGAGAGTGGCCTAAGGCCTTAAACATAACGGTTGCGATAGTTATCTGCGAAGATACGTAACTCTTATAATTTAAGGGAGAAACGACACTTTTAACTTTTTTTTACATCGATATCTCATATCAAATTTTTTGAATTAAAAATTGTGTTTTCCGGAATTTTCTGTACAATGATTGGTTTATGAGATATTGATTATCAAAGTAAAAAGCGTCATTCTGGGTTCGATAGGCCGTAACTGTGCGACAAATCGAACATTTTTTCTCTGCGATTTAGCTTTTGCATCATGAGTAACAAGTGGAAACAATAATTTGGGAATGAAAGTTCGAACACTAGAGAAGTCAAGCTTTAAAATGCTTCATCAAGTTTTCTCCTACGATGATTTTTCATGGAGCAATATGAAAATGACCTAAAAATTTCGCAAATTTTTTCGTTCCCTCAATTTTTGTCAGCAGTGTAGTTTGAAAAGAATTTGATTTTTTATTTTGTTCTGTTACTAAACTTTCCAGCCTGTCCTTATTTCTCTAATGCGTCAATGTATTTTTTCCAGTACTACAGCTCGTTGAAAAGGTTGTCTCTCAATCTTCGTGACATTTTGCAAAATTCTCAGTAGCCATAGTAAAAACTGCTATTATTTATTGTTGCCTAATTTTCAATTGACCATAAAAATGATTATTACGATCACTGTTAAATGGTAAGATGACTCGTGATCAGTTGATCGATTTTTGCATTTTGATTTTACCTTACGACGTCTCGACAGTCGCCTTCAGTGTTCAACCGGAAGTACTCGTCGCCGGGTCTGTCGTCGCACAATTCTTCGGGGTTCGGGTCGGAGCCATCGCTGTCGTCGTCTTGTCCCCTCACTTGTATCACTGCAAATGGAACGTTCAATTTTTTTTTCATCCTCCCTCATCGTTGCGGGAATTTTATTTTTTCGCCGAGGGAGCGTTTTGTTTTTGTCTCCTCACGAAATTTCATTATTGGCAACAGTGTTTGCGTCGAGAGGCGATTTTCTCGTCGATAGCCTAACGTGCGCGTCGTAACGGGGTCATTGAACTCTTGCCCATAGAAGTAGAAAGTCCTGAAAATGTCACGGCAAAGTATGTACGGCCGAACACGTTCGTATAATTTGTTTTTTTTCTTCCTTTTTCTTCAGCGAGAAGGGAAAGCCGAGGAGTCTTGCGTCAAGTCTCGAGACAATTTGCTGCGTACATTCGTAATCCTTGTTTGTTGTTTTTCATTTCTTAATCGCAAGAATATTCCTTTTTTCGATCGGAAATTGTTTTCTCCCCTTTTCAGTCTCTTCGCTTCGTTTCTTCTATCGATTTGTCCCCTAAAATAGCCGATTTTTGTTGCACGATTTTTTTTTCTGTCCGGAAACTTTTTTTTAATTCGCTCAACACAAAAAAAAAACAGGACAAACGCACCCGTCGTATGAAAAAAGGAAATAATTTTTTTCAACTTAGAAAAAAAGAGCGTGTCTGACCAGTGACGGAGGGGGGTCCGTTACTACTTAGGAATCGCGCCGGCGATTTCTCGACCTTCCGGTGCCGCGTAAAATTCGAAATAAATATCCACAATTCTCCGGGTGTTTTCGCAAAAAATTACGAACTTTATTTATACTTTTCTTGTTATCTACAATTATTTCGAGGGTCGGAAAGGGGGGGATAATTTTTATACGGAATTTCGAGGGTTTCTTTATCCTCTTCGTCAAGTTCCTTTGAAATTCAGTTTTTTGGATATTTTTGAAAAATCGTTCAGCGAGTGGGGACATATTTTTCGTGAGGTGTGTTTTTTCGTCTTTTTTTCGGTACTCACCGGCGAGGAGAAAAACGGATCCCAGCAGGAGTATCAACTTTCTCGACATGATCGCCATCGTCGTCGTCGTGGTCGTCGTCGTCGTCGGCGGGACAGAAAACGTCTGGACAAGCCGCGCCCTCTCGCCCCGCTATTATATGTGCAACGCAAACTCCTTCTCTCCTTCTTGGCTTCTCACATCGGGAAGGACTTTCACCTTCCGTATGGTGCTGCCATCGCACGAAACGACGTCCATTTCGGGCCTAGTTTTTGAGTCCCATCATGGGGCCCTTTCGCTCCCACACGTTTCCCTTTTTTTCCCCACGATAAACAACGAGAGAAAAAACACCTTGAGGCGCCGCCATTTTTTTACACCTCCGTGGCAGAGCCACCACCACCAACTATTTTTGAAAAAAAGTCAAAATATTCGAACGCTTTTTTTGTTATCAGCCGTGTTTTTTACTTTAAGAGGCCAGTCCACTTTGAAAATTTCAAAAAATCCAGAGCAAGGAAGACTTGAAGAAATCCACGATGATGAGCAATCAGAAGGGATTTTGTACGGTGCAGAAATTGCCGATTGAGTTTAGATAAGAGTTTTTCATAGTATAAACTTCAAACGCGTTTTTCTCGAAACAACGTTTTCAAAATGTAGCTCCATCGTATCTCTAAAACTAATAAACCGATTCTCTTGAAATTTGAACCACATATTGTAAACATGATTAGCAACAAGATAACCCTTGATGCTTTTAAAACTTCGATTTTCACTCTTGTTTATGCGAAAAACTGCGAAAAACGCGTTTTTTAACTTTTTTTCGTTTTTCATCTGCCATTCTTTTATATTTTGATAAAACTTTATATGCGAGAGTCATTTTGTAGCTGGTGTCATACTGAATCTAATGTACTTTGATTTTTCTATTTCAGACAAGCCGTTGCCGAGTTGTGATGAGGTACCTAGCCCACCTATTTTTGAGGCGTTACGTTAAACTATAGTTTTTTGTGCGTGAAAATGAATAAAAATGAATTAAATTTAAAAAAAATGTATTTCAAGACTTTATTTATCAAGCCCAACAACTTTTATATTCATATCTTTTATACAATCCTAAAAAAAATCGCGAAAATAGCCTTTTTTCGTGGCTCCAAAGTGGAGTGGCCCCTTAAAAAAGTGATAATTGTGAATATTAAAAGTGGCCCTTTAAAAGTGATATTATACTAATAATGATAAGTGTTTCTTTTAATCCGTAATAATTAATTTGCTACGATGTATAAAAGTCTTTCAATTAAATTAAATTTAAAACACTTCTTTTATACAGCTCGCTGGTTGGCTTAATCGATGGTTGCTTTTTTTTTTCAACGACCTTTTTTGTATTATCAATGCCAAGTGTAAATATGAAAGGGTGGAAATAAATAAATAGGCAAATAATTTTGATACGAAAATACTTGAACAATTTTATATTTGTGAAATAATAAATTATTAATAGGCAGTTAATAAAGTTAAATAATGACAAATAACTATTAGAATAGTCTATTTCTGACTCCTATAGCAAAAATAATAATAATATCCTTACTGCAATATATTAATGATAATCATAGAGAATAGTAGTAAATAATTATTATTGTTATCAATATACTTTTTATTATCTCGTGCTTCATTATATTGATTTAAAAAAAAAACAGTAGTAGTATCAAGTTTTATTTGCACTTTTTTGCAAAGCTTTTTACAATACATTAATATTTCACATGCGTACTTTTCACTTAGATAAAAAACCAGCATTTATTTTGTTCTCAAAACAAATGGAGAGCACAGGCTCTATTCAAAAGGGTGCCTAGTTGTAAAAGACCAAAAATCAGTTTTTTCGAAAGGAATATATTTGGACAGTATATCATCTTATAAATGTTCCCTAAAAATGTCATGGTGATCGGATCGAAGGTGACAGATTTATAAGCTGTTATATTGACGCCCGTCGGAACGCTCGTAGCCTCTTTCGAAACGTTTAACGCTTTTTTTCTCTCGAAAGTACGTTTTCAAAGACGGTGAGTGGAATATCTCAAAAACCACTGCATCGATCTTTCTGAAATTCTTAGGACTTCATTTCGATGTAAAAATACAGTATTTGATCGAGGAATTTTTTTCCCAATGCTTTCGATTTGATGAACGCATTTGATGACTCACTTTGAACTGGCATCGTTTTTTTAAATTATTGGATGTTTCGAAAATTCCTTGCATTAATCATAGGGGAAACTAATATACTAACGAAATCTGTTTGATTTTTTTATGTTAGATAACCTAGTTCAGGAAGGCATTTCTGACTGCAATAGACGCTTTCGGGAGTGCCTTCCCGAACGTCAGCTGTAAATCGATTGTAGTTTAATATTATTACAGACAAAAATACAGTGTTCTTTAGATTATACTTTTTCAAATATTTTCTAAAAAAAATTCTAAAATTTTTTTTTTAAATTTCGAAAATTTCTAAAAACGTTATAAAAATGTTGAAAAAAAATTTTCTAAAAAGAAAATTTAAATAGCCTATTTTCGACTGTTTATAGCTAGGCATAACTCGTTAACAAATGCACAAGTTATTGGGCTGCACCCAATCGATTGCATAATATTTTCAATTGACTCACACGTCCCCACAATTTCATTTTTATTTTCTTATCTGGTTAAAAGAATAGATTTGTCGCTTCGGAGGCTTTGTTCGAGCTCAAGTTCGCGCATTTCGCCATTTACGTTCCGAACGAGATGCACATTCGTCAGCGTACTTTCGAGAAATCTTATTGCTCATTCAGTTGTTCCGCAACCTGAGATCGTTCCTCATATGTAACCCGAGGCCTGGAATAAGTCACGGCGACCAACGTTTTTACTTCTTTTTTTTCTATTCATTTATTTTTCTCCTTTTTATTGGATGATAGTGCGCCACGTTTCGTTTGACATTTAAGGGGCAGGATCTTACGAATTTTCCCAAGAAGTCGAAACGTACGGTGCTGTACTCGAGTGGCTCGAATTTCCATCAACGTTTGTCATTCCAGGAGCTCCAGGACTCTTCGATCAAAGAGGCGAAAAAAAAGATCAATCGAGTAGGAGGAATTTGCAATAGCTGCGCAGATGTCAACGAGAAATTACGATTTGAGTCTGGCCTGAAGTAAAGCCAGCATTGATCACGACTGCACACTTCTTCCGCAATTGAACGCAACGAACTCCCAATTTTTATTACGCTTCACTCTTAATTTTTTAAATTCATTCAAAAATTTCTTTTCTTTTTCTGTCTTTGTACTTTTTTTTTGCATTATTCGATAGTATAGACGGTTATAAACATGCTGTTCATATTACTTACAAAAATGAAGTAGACAATCTATATGAAAATTCCGCACCCGAAATTTTAAACGCATTTTTCTCGAAATGTCGTTTTTCAAAACGGTGTACACTCTCAAATGAAAAGTTTTCAAGCCATCCGTCTCAAATTTTGACACGTTTTTTTGTTTTTGAAATTTTCATTTTTTTTTTAAGAAAAACTGTTCGTAAAAAATGGGCTAAATTCGATACTTTTTTTTTCAAAACGCCGCCATTTTGTCAATTTTGATTGAAAAAAATCTCCATAGCAGGCTAGTGGCTTTTATATTGCTTTTTACAAGCTTTGTTCCGGATAATATTTACAGCAACAATCGTGTACACCGTGAGGACTGCTTTTTTTCGAAGACATTTTCAACCGTTAAAAAAATGAAGAAAAAAATCAAAATCAAAGTAAAAAAAATTATTTTCTGTTCTTCATGAGTGCTTTGATTTTACATAAAAAAATCAGACTGATTAGTGTATTTTAACCACCGCAAAAAATCGCGAAAATACACTATATTTCGACGCGTTGTACTTTGATGATTCCTTAAGGGGTGAATTGAATTTTTTAAATAGGTTTATATTATAGAAATTGATATAAAAGTAGTTACACTTAATAAATACATTTAAATTTATTTATTTATTTATTTAAGTCACGATTTATAGACGAATATGGTAGTTAAAAAAATGTCCTAAAAATGGTAGATCTGCGCTGTTGATGAAATCTCGGAGATGGATCATCCGAAACGAAAAAATCAAACGGTTTTAGATTCGGTATGTTAATGGCCATAGCGCGTATCAGACGATTTTTGCAAAAATAACAAAATGACGGATATTTTTCCAAAAAACCAAAAAACGTGTTTTTTTTACCTTTTTGGTAAAAAAATAGTAAATATCAAAATTTAAAAAAATCCTTGATATGCGCTATAGCTATAGTTGTAAAGAGTGTGGTTAAAATTTCATAAGGATCGGTTCAGTAGTTTCGAAGATTTCATCAGCACGCCATCGAAAAACGTTGATTCGAAAAAAACTTGTTCAAAGTTTGTTTGGGTTACATAAATACATAAAAAATTGTTTTAATGTATTTCGAAAGTATATTTATTAAGTGTAACAACTTTTATATGAATATCTATAATATAAACCTATCAAAAAAATTCATGAAAATAGCCTTTTTTGCGTCTAAAGAAGACCCCTAAATACATGTGTTGTACACCTGTGCAAAGCTCCAATTATTTCGTGACCAGGGCTTCCGCAAATTATGTTCTATGCGTGCCAGTTTTCATTTTTTAAGCAATTTTTTCGCTTCGTGCGCAACTTTTTTTTCGCTCAACTTTTTTTTTCAGAAGTCTTCGATCCTCGTTGATTTGAGTTCTCATTGCACTGTTGGAACTAGGCTTTTGCATGAATGTAGTTCTTAATGGTGCCTCTCAAATTACCACCTTTGGCGCCTCGAGATTTGCCAAGATCTGACCTTCAGGAGTGGACTAAATTGGCCTTAAAAAGAGTAGAAAAAATATATTTACCTCTATGTATATATATTTATGAATTATATAGTCCCGGGATAACACACTCGAGGTCGTCAACTCGAGGATTCTTCGTGCTGCAAGTCGAATGGAGAGACCGCCTCCCGGATTACCAACGGTGGCTTCAACACGGTGATTGTCCTTTCATCATTGTACACGCTTCCCGATTATATACGGACATACATGGTATATACGGGGTGTGCCATTTAAGTCGGCACAACGAAATATCTCGATAGGAATGCGCTTATGGAAAAATTGTTTCGGACATTTTTTTGAAAGTTTTAAACGAAAAGAAACCATGGCGTTGGGCATTTTTTATTGGATCGCAGGGTTCAAGGTTTTTCGACGGCAAACTTTGGTTATTTAAGTGGGAGCCTATATTTTTTATTTTAGAATAATTCTTAGCGTATTAAAATGTATGAATTTTGTTGAAAACTTTTTTTCGGTTGGCCTCAATTGTCAAATATATTTTTGATACGCGACAAAATTAATTTTTTATCGTAAATCGTTGCAGTTTGTTTGGGGTATTTGAGGGTAAACTTAATTTTTTTAGAAGGCGATTAGTGTTTTTTCATTTTTGACTCATTCTTACCGTAATAAAATGAGTAAGTTTCGTTAAAAACTTTTTTTTCGTTACCTTTCATTTTCGAAGATATTTTTGATAGTTGACAAAATCAATTTTTTAACCGTAACTCTTTTGGGTCTGTTTGGAGTGTTTGAGGGTAAACTTCAATCTTTCAAATGCGATAAATATTTTACATTTTAGACTTATTCTCAGCGTAATAAAAAATTTTGTTGCCATTTTTTTTGTTCGACTTTAATTTTTTTAAACGCGATAAACATTTTTCATTTTAGACTCATTGCCAGCGTAACGAAATGTTTTGTTGAAAACTTTTTTCGTTCGGCTTTAATTTTCGAAGATATTTTTGATGCTCGACAACATCAAACAACAATGTTTCAGTCGTCAGTCGTTAGGGCTTGTTTGGGTTCCAATTATTCAAAAGGGGATCGACATTTTTTATTTTGGAATCATTCTTAACTTACGGGGTTAGGCCACTCTGGAGGCCGAGAAAATAGACTTTTTGGGGATTTTTTTTCTTCAGAAAAACTACAAAATAAATCGAGATTACAAAAAAGGGCGTTTATTATACATATCAGTGACTGTATACAATAATTTTTTTGATGCGATTAATTTTAAAATGGCAGCTGTGCAGCGTTTATCTCAAAACTGCATTTTTTAAGTTGGCCGGAAACATAACTCAGACAATTGTCAACCAATTCACTTGAAATGTTGAATATATCTTTAAAAATACATTGTCTATGGAAGTACGTAGGATTTTTTTTATATTGCATAGTTCATTTGTTATTAACAATTATCCGACGATTTTTTAGGCAAATTATTGGAAAGTGAAAAATTTGCCCAAAAATCGCCAGATAATTGTTAATAACAAGTTAACTATGCAATATAAAAAAAATCCTACGTACTCCCATAGACAATGTATTTTTCAAAGTATATTCAACATTTCAAGTGAATCGGTTGAAAATTGTTTGATTTATGTTTCCCACCAACTTAAGAAATGCAGTTTTGAGATAAACGCTGCACAGCTGCCATTTTAAAATTAATCGCTTCAAAAAAATTATTGTATACAGTCACTGTCATGGATGATAAACACCCTTTTTTGTAATCTCTATTCATTTTGTAGTTTTTCTGAAAAAAAAATCCGCAAAATGCCTATTTTTTTGGCCTCTAGAGTGGCCTAAGGCCATAATAAAACGAATGAAGTTTTATTGAAACTTTTTTTTGTTCAGCTTTCATTTTCAAAGATATTTTTGATAGTCGACAAAATCAATTTTTAATCGTAACTCCTTTGAGTCTGTTTAGAGTGTTCAAGGGTAAACGCTAGGAATATCTTTCAAATGCTAGAAATATTTTTCATTTTAGTCTCATTCTCAGCGTAATAAAATGTTTTATTAAACATTTTTTTTCGGCTTTAATTCTTTTGAGCGCGATAAATATTTTTCATTTTAGACTCATTCTCAGCGTAATAAAATGTTTTGTTAAAAACTTTTTTTTTGTTCGCCTTTAATTCTTTTAAACGCGATAAATATTTTTCATTTTAGACTCATTCTCAGCATAATAAAAGTTTTTGTTGAAAACTTTTTTTTGTTCGGCTTTGATTTTCAAAGATATTTCTGATACACGACAAAATCAATGTTTCTACCGTAACTCGTTTGGGTTTGTTTAGGTTCCAACTTTTCAAATGGGGATGGACATTTTTTTTGGCATCATTCTTAGCGTAATAAAATGTTGCCTTTTAATTTTCAAAGATATTTTTAATATTCAACAAAAGAAATTTGTAAATTGTAACTCGTTCAAGTTTGTATTGGGTATTTTGAGGATAAATTTTAGTCTTTCGCAAGGCGACCAATATTTTTTATTCGCGAATTAATCTCGGCGTAACAATGTGAGTAAATAACGCGAAAACTTTTTTCCCTTGAGTTCAATTTTCATTTGCCTCCAAGTTGGGGTCCATTTGTGTTTGTTTGAGTTAGCTTGGCTTTTCTTTAGTATCTATTGAAAATTGGACACCCTTTGCATGCACACAATTCACACACAACACGTATGTGTGTGTGGGTGCGTTTGTATTTGCGAAGAAACGTTTTTCCTTTCGTTAGCTGGAAAGATCAACTCGGGTATCCTCGCGTAGCCCTGTGCGGGGCGCGTTATAGGTCGCCTCTCGCCGGGTCATGTACGAGAGAGTCTCCTACGGAGGCACGACCCTCGACGCGCAAAGATCCCCGGCGTCTTATCTGTTGACTGCGCTGAAGACGACGATTATGATGACGATGATGATGATTGAGGTATCGGCGCAACGTCACGAGGGAACGATCGTCGCCGCCACGTTGAATAATAATGAAAATGTTTATTAACGGTCGTGCACCCTGCGGTGTCGTGAAACGATCGTCGATCGTCACGAATCGGTGACGCCATTCAAACGACAGAAAAAGCAGAAAAAATCAACAAAAACGCTATATGGGCGAAAAGGAATGCGGAATTTTGTTCAAATTTGCCAATTTTATTTTCGACCAACATTTGTTTTTGGCTAACAACTTTTTTTCGGCAAACAATTTTTTTTTTGACAAACTACTTTTTTTTGGCAAACCATTTTTTTTGGCAAACAATTCCTTTTTTTGGCATACCGCTTTTTTGGCAAACAATTTTTTTTTGGCTAACAATTTTTTTTGGCAAACAATTTGTTTTCGGCAACCAATTCCTTTTTTGGCAAACCATTTTTTTTTGGCAAACCATTTTTTTTGGCAAACAATTCTTTTTTGACAAAATTTTTTTATGGCCAACCATTTTTTTCCGCAAAGAATTTTTTGTGCAAACAATTATTTTTTGAGCAAACGATTTTTTTTGGCAAACAATTTTTCTTTGGCAAACAATTTTTTTTGGCAAACAATTCTTTTTTTGCGAAACAATTTTTTTTTTGGCAAACAATCCTTTTTTTGGCAAACAATTCTTTTTTTGGTAAACTTCTTTTTTTGTCAAACAATTATGTTTTTGGCAAACAATTCTTTTTTTGGCTATTGCGATGGTAATCGAATTTGTGACAATAAAATATTCGAAATTATTCACGCCCAGTCTGGAGTTCAACATAATATCGAAAAAAAACGCAAAGCAGGACGAAAAATAATGTGGAATTTTCTTCGCTATTTTGCCAAAGAAAAGAAAAATTGTTTTTTATTCAGCAAACAATTCTTATTTGTGAACGATTTTTTTTGCAAATGATTTTTTTTTGGGAAATATGATGGTAATCGACTTTGTCAAAAAAAAGAATCGAATTCATTCTCGCCGAGTCAGGAGTTTAAAATTAGTATCGGGACAAAAACGTGTTTAATTTTTTTTTTCACACTTCTTGGAACTAGGCTTGAAAAATGTGGTCCTATAATTATTTAATGAAGACCCGGGAACGATTTAGGGTCTTCATGGGGAACGATTTTTTTTTCTCGAAACATTATTTTTCCGACCATTTTGTCACTCTCCCTCTCCTTTTCTCTCGGCTCTTCTATTCTATCAATTCTTTTCGCCACGTTCCCCGATACCGATGCGAATCCGCGTGTATAGGTCTAACTCAAAAGTGTACCGTCTCTTGCAGGAATACGTGTGAGCACGCGCGTGAATTAAGAAAACTGGTTTCACCCGCCATGAAAAAGCGAGAGCCATCCCAAATAACGTGAGATCCTCGCTTTATCAATTATTTTACTTTATTACACTATATTTGGTCGGGCCATAATTAATTCAATTTTACTATACGCTCCGGATCACAATAGTAAAGAGGAAAAGAAGCAGGTGGAGAAGACAATATATACATATCAGTGTGATGTAAAAAAAAAACATATTTTTTTCTTCAGCACCATAGCAGAAAAATGTTCGTGCGCGATAAAAAAAAAATCTCGAGACAAGTGAGCCGTTTAGGTGAATTTCAAGATGTGAGGTAGTCTACTTTTAGCTTCTTTCCTTATTTTTGCTGAAAATCGTGGTTTTAGAGACGCCATAGTTATAAAGAATAGTTGCAAAACGAGAATACCATTTCGGCTCCTTTATATATATATATATATATATATATATATATATATATATATATATATATATATATATATACACACATAAAGTACCATTTTTTTTACCATATACTAATATTTTTGCTATAGCAACGAAGACTGAAAAAAATTGTTGACATTTTTTATACATTGGTGCAGAAAATTAAAAAAATGCTACCATGTATATATTACATGGTTACAACTATTTCGGTACTATATATAATATTAATTTCCCTCTTTCCTCCGCTCTCTCGCTCTCGCTCTCTCTCTCTCTCTCTCTCTCTCTCTCTCTCTCTCTCTCTCTCTCTCTCTCTCTCTCTCTCTCCTTCTTCCTACACATATATATATATATATATAAGGAAAGGGATAAATTCTAAATACACTATATAGAGGAGACCTCCGAAGTCACGTGGATTTTCGACTTGAGGAACGTCTCCTCATTATTATTTGAGACGCGACGCGCGGGGTATTCGTTTCTTCTCTCGCTAACCAATCCTTATAAATGTCAGTTGAAAACCGGCTTTGAGAAGGAGGGAAAAAAACAGGGAAAAAAAAGAAAAAGTACTTTCGACTACGAGGCGCCTGTCCTCCGATAGCACACTGACCTACACTTTTTCTTCCAGCACCTCGATATTGTCACTACATAAACTTTTGCATCCCTCTCCGTGTGCGTGTCTCTCTCTGTCTCTTGGCGTTCCTTTCTCCTTCTCTTTGCCACTTGTTTTTTTTTTTTTTTTTTCATTTTTTTCCCATGCCCCTCGTCCCACCATTGAATCTTCGACGTGGCTTTTACTTGGCTGGTCGCGACCTCCGCGATACGAGTGTGTTTAGCTCATCCTCGATCCTCCAGGCTCTTTTATTGAATCTTCGGAGGTACAGTCGATTAAGAAAAAGTTATCATTTCCTCGTCTTCATTCGGTCGGAGACCTGAGGCTCAAAAGATGGGTCATTTTATGATTAATCGTGTGCGTGTTATGGTACCAAAATGGTGGCACATATTTATATATATGGTTAATATTGTTAATATTGCATGGCGTCATTGACATTCTTAATATTGATTGGTACCATCTTGGTACCATTCGCACTATTTTGGTACCATTTTGGTACCATTTGGCACCATTTTGGTACCATTTTGATACCATACCGCACCATTTTGGTACCATTTCGCACCAATTTGGTACCATTTTTTCACCGAATGGTCAATTGGCCAATCATCGGCCAATCATTGGCACTCATTCATCGGCTGTAGCTTATCTGTCTTTTCCGAGCGACAGGTTCGCTCGTCACGTGTCGTCCTTCGTTCATTATTTTTATCCACTCGGTCGCATGTAAATATCTTCTCGTTGGTCGATGCACTTCGTTTACTCGAGACGCCCACGATCGAGACCGTTCGAGGGGACAACACCAGCGAGGTACGAAAGGAAGACGAGGGAAAAAGAAAAAAAAATCCTCCCCTCTATTCAGGTATATAGATTTACCTTTGAATACTAAACAGGCGAGGCTCTCCTCTCTGCTCCGCCGTCCCCTTGTTCACGGAGAAACGTCAACGGGGAACCGCGAAGGAAAAAAAAAGGAAAAAAAGAGAAAGGCTTGTATCAAAAGACCATTAAGACTATATATATATATATATAAGCACATTTGAATGTCTTCATTTTACAAAGCCCTCGATCGAAGCAAATGGAAATTGCTGGTCACTCGAATTGAAGACTCGAGTTGTAATATACACGAAAGCACGATAATAATAATGATTAATAATAATAATAATAATAATAATAATAATGATGGTGACGATGATAATAATAACAATAATGAATAATAAAAACATTAATAATGATGATGATGCTAATTATAATAATACTAATGAACAATAAGAAAATAATAATAGTGATGATAATGATGACAATAATAAGGAGAATTCGAATCTAACCAATTTTTTCAGGACATACATTTCACTGTTTGATTTTTTTTTACTGTTCTTACTACCATTGTTCAATAATAATTACAATAATAACAACAATGAACGTGAATAAATATTGTAACTTTATGAATGAAGAAAAGAAAAAATTAGTATCATTGTGATACAAACGCAGGATAGTTTGAAAAACACTTGTAACTTGTCAATTATATGTGATATGTCTATATATCCGTAAAATGTCATGTGTACAGCAGTACTAACGATACCGATATTGATTTAATTCACCATGATATTCGATAATGTGCAACATATCATTAAATATTACAATACATATGTAATGTAATATTTATTCGATAAAGTGCATGGAGTATGTGATATTAATTGATAATAAGAGAATCTCTGGTATTGAAAAATCGGTAATAAAAAAAACTATAATGAAAAATCGGTAATAATAATATAGTACCAAGAAATCGATAATGAAAAATCGGCAATAAAAAATCAGCTCCAACGATCGGAATTCGAAAACTTGGTTTTGTCGATCGACGCTAGATACATGGGAAACATTGAACGGTCGCAGGAAGAAAACGAGTCGAGTCGCGCGAGCGTCGAGAATGCGCGTTGTCGCGCGGCCATGTTGGGTCGCCGTCGACCATATATAGAAAACACAGACACTGGACAATGAACTCAAAGGAGCTGGGCACGGTCAAGGTGAAAAACATACGCACTAGAGCGAGGGAGAGAGCGAGACAGATTCTCGAATCGTCTTTAACGTCTTTTTTTTTCTTTCTCGCTTAATCCGTTAACAAAGCCAATAAACTTCGAGACTCGATGAGGTTATGTTGCGTGTATGTGTTTCCGCTACGTGAACGGAATTGCATTTGGTTATGAACAATATATATACATATATATGCATGTATGCATGCATGTGAGTGTGTGTGTGTACACATATATATATATATATATATATATATATATATATATATATATATATATATATATTTCGAAGAAAACGACACTCACGATTGGAACAATCGAACAGAATTGACCTCGATCGCCCACTCCTGTACGCAGCTACACAAAAACTCCACTGCCGGTAAACACCGCGCACGCGGCCATTTTGTGATGCATCTTGCACGGGAAATCGGGCTCGTTCGTAACGCAAGCACGTACCGGAGAGCGAGCGAGCGAGTCATTGACTCCTGGTGGCTCTATTGAACTCTATTCTAGTACTCCAAGATCCTTCCGATCTTTTCAATACAGATTTTTTTTTCAGCTTCGCGCACCTTGCCAACACTTCTCGGGATATTGAGGTTAGAACAAGCTGGGGAAGGAGCCACCGCGAAGGCGTGCCTTCGTCACGCAAAACCTGGCGCTGGTTTTTTTTTATCGCCCATAGGCAGTTTGCAGTTGGGGCCATATTTATTTGGCTATTTTGTTTGGCAAAATGAAACGGAGGTGTCTTCCGTGTGTGACAGACGGGTCGCGAGACGTCTTGCCGATTGGGTTCGACGGTGCACAAGGTCCGCATGCGTATTATCGTTATGCAATTACCGTTAGGCGCATTTGCACATGCATCCTGTACGGCGCGGAAGGCTCGAGGTTGACACGTGACCCAGTCAGGTCGGAAAATCTCATCGCTCCGGCGAAAAACGTGTGTAGCGAAGAATGTGCAATTTCAGAAGGTGTATGACAAAAACGTGTATAGTAAAAACGTGTATAATGAAACACGCGTATGGTACAAGACGAGTATAATAAAAACGTGTATAATAAAAACATGTATAATAAAACGTGTATAATGAAACGTGTATAATGAAACGTGTATAATGAAACGTGTATGATTAAAAACGCGTATAATAACAATGTGTCTATTAAAACCGTGTATAACAAAAACGTGTATAGTAAAACGTGTATAATGAAAAACGTGCATAACAACACGCGTATGGTAAAAGACGAGTATAATAAAACGTGTATAATGAAACGTATATGATTAAAAACGCGTATAATAACAATGTGTCTATTAGAACCGTGTATAACAAAAACGTGTATAGTAAAAACGTGTATAATGAAAAACGCGCATAACAACACGCGTATGGTAAAAGACGAGTATAATAAAAACGTGTATAATAAAAACATGTATAATAAAACGTGTATAATGAAAAACGCGCATAACAACACGCGTATGGTAAAAGACGAGTATAATAAAAACGTGTATGATGAAACGTGTGTGATTAAAAACGCGTATAATAACAATGTGTCTATTAAAACCGTGTATAACAAAAACGTGTATAGTAAAAGCCGTGCATAATACAAACGTGTATAGTAAAAAAGTGTGTAGTACAGATGCGTATGATGAAGACGTGTACAATCAAATTGTGTTTAATAAAAACGTGCAAAATGAAAACGTGTATAATGAAAACGTGCATAATAAAAAAAACACGTGTATCGATAGCCCGTACAGTTCAAAGCTCCATAGCATCATGATCATGTACAACCGGAACTTGGGATATGCGAATAAAACCGTGTATGCAGTTCATTCGTGCAGGCTCACACCCGTGTTGTGTCAAGCAGCGACTGGAGCAGGGCCCGAGCTAGTCTGGCGTTACTTGCAAACGAAACGGGCAAGTCAAACTTCTTACGCGAGTGATGCAAATGAGATCCAACACTAATTGTCTCTATCCTGAAAATCTTGGGGCACTCTCTTGCCACGCGGTTCTCTCTCTCTCGCTCTTCCAGTTGGAGGTCCCTAGCAGAATAAACCGTCTCGTTACCGGGCGATGCATCTAAGTAGGTAGTGCATAATTATGCGAGGCTCGTATTTCGAAATTTCTAGACGACGAGACGCGCCGGGGCTCCCACATTCACGTCCTATGTCTTATGGTAATTTACCGACACACGTGTACTCTTTCTCTTTCTTTCTCAATCTCTCGATCTCTCTTTCTCTCTCTCTCTCTCTCTCTCTCTCTCTCTCTCTCTCTCTCTCTCTCTCTCTCTCTCTCTTTGCACGCACGCGTGTTTCGATCGCCTTACCAAAATCATTTGAATCTTCGATCTTTCCTACGGGCACGTGCACGTTTTCCACCGCAAATTCGTCGAATTTCACGACTTATTGCCAGTTTCTCCCTGCGAGAGAGTCCATGGAATAATTGATTTACGACGGATTAAAAAAAAAACATCAAATGGAAGAGAAAAAGAAGGAAAAAAAGAATATTGCCATACACGTTTTTACGTACATGACTTGTATATATACATATATATACATATGTAGAGACACACATATCTTATTAAAACACGCACGAATATAGATACGAACAGTGTTATTTTCTTCGTGCCGGGACGAACATCTCGCATAATCTTAAAGCGTGTATAATCCGACCATCCGCAGCCTTTCTAAATTAGCCTCGAGACGAAGCAATAATCTCGCAAGTTCCTCGTACCTGTGAGGATACAAAACTCGCGTCCCATATCAAACTACATACCCTGCGTTTGAAAAAAAGTAACAAAAACAAAACAAAGAAAAATATTCGTAATAAATAAAAAGAAAAAAAACAAAGGGTAATATTCTCGTCAGGAATGTTGCGAACATCTGGGACAAATCTCGATTTCTAATTTTTATTTTTCCGCTGTTGCACATTTGAAGAGGGGAAGTGAATCGGATAAGATTATTTCGAAATCCTTTCGAAAGCTCAATCCTTTACTGTGGCTGAATAAATGTATTGATTGCTAAGTTATTTATTGTGAAGTCACATCGTTTGTGTCTGTCGGAGCTTCCTTGTTATTATTATTATTTATCATTATCATTATCATTGTCTATTATCATTTATATTATTTACTATTTTGTTATGGTTTATTATGAATATTCGAACGCAACTTTGCTTGTTAAATTGGACGAAATTATATCGAATACGATATAATTTTGGACAATTTTGGCAAACACCGGAACCCTCTCGTTCTCGTGAGTTTATTTTTATTTTTTTCTATTCGATCTATCGTACTGGGCTATTACACTCAGTCGGGATTTTGTAATTATCCAATTAACGCCGCTTACGGCAGAGCGATGAAAAAATTCGCGGTGCTAAGCACGCGTGGAAAAAAGAGGAAGATCCCGACGAGACGGATAAGCGAGTGAGAAATAAATTAATTAATAAAGGGGGGGGGGGAGAAAAATGCCTCGTCCCGATTCAGGGGAAAGTATAAGAAACTCACGGTGAGAGCTGCATTTGGCTCACACACACACACACACACACACACACACACACACTCACCTATATATATATATATATAAACAAAAGTCATATTTCGAGAAATCGGAGACCCCGGTAAATTCGGCGAAACGATTGCCTCGATGTACAATAACTTTTTTTTGTGTGATTTTTATTGTTTAATTCGAAAGAAAAAAATTCCCAATCTAATTATTTACTCGTACCGCAATTTTTTTCACAAAAAATTTGAGGGCAGACAGCTGTTCGTCTATCTATTTGACGTCGTTTGGCAAAGTTTCGACGGGATCTGAAGAGCCGTTTCAGAGATTTTTGGGTATCTATAATTGTTCTACCATACCGACCGCGATGAGGTGTCATTCCGTCTTAACAAGTAAATCACTGTACACTAGGGTGGCACAATTTTGAGCTCTATTTTTTTCCCTCTTTCTCACCATCCAATTGTGTTCTTTATAGAAAGAAAAAGATTGTCACGGAAGCTGCGAGCGGTCAAAAAGTATTTAGAGGTCGTGAAAGCCTCCCGAAAGTTCACATTTTCGTTGAAAAATAGTTTTTTTTCCGTCCACTTCTCACCCATCAATTTTACGCTTTATAATGTTTAAATTAACCTCCCGAAAGCTCTCGTCGCCAATGAATATGTAGTAGTCGTTCTAGTGCTTCGGAAATTTCAATTTTCGCAATTTTTTTTACACTTCAAACTCATAAATTTGACGCTTTGTAAACGTCTCAAAACCAGTAATCCTTTTTTCTCCAGGAACAGATTTTTCAATTTTACCTTACACTTCTAACCCAAGAATTATAATCATTGTTCTCATAAAATAATTCTTTCAATCTCTTGTCCGTAAACAAAATTATAGGTCGTTTTATTCGGAGAACTGAAATTGCGGCTGTTTTCCGAAGATTGTGATCGAGCGACAACATAATACAATAATACATTATAACACATATCGTCTAATTGGTGTTTGTTACAAATTATTATAATAAATTGTTCAGAAAATGTAACACTTCGTTTATTTTGTTTTTACGCTACCAGGAATTATAGTACAGGCGAGATTTATTTTTTGGGGGAAATTCTGAATTTCAGAAACTTCGAGCGACCACTAAATATTCATTGGCCGGCTAAAAAATTATAAACCGTAAAATTCATGAGTGAGAAGCGGATGAAAAAAAAATTGATTTTTCAATGAAAATTTGCATTTTTGGGAGGCTTGAGCGATCTCTAAATATTTTCTGACCACTCGCTGCTTCCGCGACAATTTTTTTTCTTCAAAGAAGAAAATTGGATGGTGAGAAAAAGGAAAAAATTGAGCTCAAAATTGTGCCACCCTAGTGCACACGTATAAATGGATACAGAGATATAGTTACTTTATTTTTCGACGCGAAATACCCCAAGGCTTATTTTTCATTACTTTTTGTCCTCGTTTATTTTCCATATTCATTCGATTTCCTACGAAATCGTAAATTTTAATTACAGCGAATTACCAGAAACGTGACGTCGATTCGAGTTTATTGTGAAATTCGTCATTTTGTAATTGAAACGAAACCGGCCTTGTGTAATTTGTTTCTGCCGCTATATTTTGCTCATATACTCACACACATGTTTTTATTCACTACTCGTTTGCTTATACCTATATACCTACATATTATACCTATGCTTATACCAATATAATTGCAGCTTCAGCGGTATGATTTAAATTATTTTTTAAGCTTATGATTATGATTATTTTATTCAATTTACGATCATACTGTCATGTATTTATTATTATTGTTTGATTTATCATTTTTTAATATTTATAATAATAATTTTAAAATGGATTATAATAGTGTTATTATTATTACTATCGTAGTCATCATTATGATTGATGCAGTTAATACTGATTATTAAAATATACATCGATTTATTATATTTACATATATTTTTTTCAGATAATATACGAAATATATATATGTATATATCATTAAAAATAACAGCGTGAGGGGACCAAGTATCGACGTGGCAGTGTGGCGACCTTGTGGCTCTCGTTCACTTTCACCGCTATGGACTCGCGTTGTGATATACTCAAATGTGCAGGGTCGTGTGAGCTCTCCTAGAGAGAGCGAGAGCGAGAGAGAGAGAGAGAGAGCGAGAGAGAGAGGGGGGGGGAATCTTCTCGACCTGATGGCCGCGTGTCCTGATGGCAGAGCAGAGCTGCAAACGAGTTATCCGTTCGGATTTTCCAACGCGAGAAAAATGTCTCATGCTATTAAATGCCATTCTTCGTAATTTCCGGTTTATTTCCAAGGCTCTGGAGACGAAGCGAAGGAAGACGATGTTGACGATCGATTAGCGTTATTTTGTTTAATTTTTCACTGCAGGGGATTGACGAGAGAGCACGAGAAGGTCGACGATTATTGTTCGGAGTATGCTGGAATGAAAATTAAGAAAATTGAAAGCGAGAGTCGACCTTGGCCCTGAAGAGCCAGAGAAGATGAAAGGAAACCAACACTTTTCTTTTTTATCCTCCTTTCCCCCTCCTCCCTCCAGACTCGCAACGTCGAACACGCCGACATGGGAGAAACCAATTACGCCTCAAAGACGGACAAGCAGGAGGGTTCGAATGTGGGTCAACGTTGACAAATTGAAATTCGTCTTGCTTCTCGCAGCCTTTAATGTTCGGGGAAACACATCATCTCATCCTGCCAAAAACCGTGCTTTTTTCAGTTTTTCACCTGATTTTTTAATTACTTTGTAACCGATTTTTTCCTATTTTTATTTTATTTTTGTTCTATTTTTCATCCGAATTTGTTTCTACATTAAAACCCGTTTTTGGTCCATTTTTTAACCGATTTAAAAATGATTTTTTATCTGATCAATTTTGTCTTTCAGCCAAATCTTTTATTTATTTTTTAACCCTTTTTTTTGTATCTTTTTACCAATTTTTTTTTCTATTTTTTACCCTTTTTGCCAACAGAGCGCCGTTGTCCCCTTGCCTGTTAGTAGTTACGTCATGGATGCAGTCAGACGTCAAAGGCACTCGGCTGTGCCAGCGAATGCTCTTAAAAAAATGCCCTCTCGGGATACACGGAGACACGATCTCACAATGCGTGTTCGCCTTGGATCGGAGTGTGCCCGGTGGAAAAAAAGTGCGAGAGAGGGTGACGGGGAAAGGTTGAAAGAAACGGGGCAAAAATGCCTGCCACATTCCGAGACAATTGAGCGAAACAGTCATTGGACGCGGTCGATTTTTAGACGTCGAACTTTTTTTTTTCCTTTTTGCGCCTTCGATGCACTTCCGAGATTCGACCTTGTCCCTGAAAGAGAAAAACCTTTTCTTGCCGGAAACTGTCACCAAGTGGTGAAACCTGATCGGGGGTTTATTCTAGAAGAAAAAGAAATAATTTTGACCCTCGTGGTCACTTTACACAACAATTAGTTTTCCCGCAAAGTGCACTGGAACTATGAAGTAAAAGGAGGCAAAGGACGTAGTATGCAAAAATTCACGAAAAACGAAGGTCCGTCTTTGAAATTTTGTCACAAATCGGAAAATCACTGAATCTTTAAAAATCAAGCGGCATTTCGGGGAGAAAATGATAACAAAGAGAATGAGCACAGAGTAAAGTTTTAAATCGAAATAGAAAATGTATCACCGACGATCTAGTGAGAAAAACTTTTTTTTCGGCCGAGATGCGACCTTTTTCTGGATTTTTCTATCTTTTTTAAACTCTATTTCGATGGATTTTTACCCTCTGAATATGAATTCACAATATGTTTTCTCCAAAACCTCAATTTTCATGAAAAATCGTCAAAAGTGTGTAAACACACATTTTTCGCGTTTTTCCGGCGTGACTTTGAGCTTTCGACAAAAATTCCACGATATTCGTGATTGGTAGGAAATTGTCCATTCGATAGGCCCTTAAAATGGTCCAAAAGTCGACAAAAAATGTTTAGTACCTTTTGGCCACTTCTTCAAAATCCGCAAATTTTAAACAGTCGCTACGGTGATCCTGTTTGAGTTACGGAGGCTTGTTTGGAGGCTTTTGAAAAGGATTTTGACAGACTTAGAGAGTGGCTTTGGATTCATTTCGCTATCTGCATCAGTGTACCCGCAAAGTGCACTCGAAAAATGGTCGAAAAAGAGGCACAGGGTTATGGAAAAATTCCCGAAAATCGTTGGTCCGACTTTGAAATTCGGCCAAAAATCGAAAAATGATCGTGGCCCGCGCAAATCAAGCGGCATTTTTTAGAGCAAACGATTGCGAAGAAAATGCTCTCTGAGCGGAGTTTCAAATCGAAACGAAAAAAAAATGACAGACGATTGAAGCAACTATTTTTGACTGAGGAGTGACAAAATTCAATTTTTAATATTTTTTTACTCCCTGAATACGAATTCACCATTAATTTTCCCCAAAGCCCTCAATTTCTATTAAAACTCGGAACTTTTTAAATACACGTTTTTCGCGTTTAGCTTACGCAATCTTGAGCTTTCGGTGAAACCTCCGTGACAATAATAATGAACGAAAAATTTCCCACCAGCTGGAATCCTGATCGAAATCTCGAAATTCTGCCGATCGAAACATAATCGTGCCTCGATCGGATCAACTTCAAACAGTGGGAAAGCGGCTCTCGGCCAATTTCCTTTCCCATATTCAATTATTCATACATTCGTTTCTATGCTCCTCCATAATGTAAGTGGAGAAAAAAAATTTATTCAAACGGTAAATCTAGCTCTGTTCGATTGATTTGCATCGATTTGAAATGAGGATGTCGCACGAGTCTATTGCCCACGTACAATTTGTACGAGGTATGAAGTATGCAGTAATGCGATGTGTCGATGTATCATTGTCGTATTGTAAAGGCGAGTCTTTACGTACGCACCGAGGGAACATCAATCGACGAGAATCATCCTTCGGCTCCGAGGCTTGAAAGGAATCTTGCGGAGCTTGCAGGCAACTCTCTCTCTCTCTCTCTCTCTCTCTCTCTCTCTCTCTCTCTCTCTCTCTTTCCCTCTTTCGGTAAAGGAAACTCGTCGGGATCGAAGTGGGCGAGTTACATGGTACATCGTACACGAGAAGCCCCCGGGCTTCTCCGTATAACTTTCACTGTCAAATGCGTTTCTGTACCGTCACGTAACAACAAAGCCAAACGAGAAAGGGGCCTTTGTGAGGCTGAATATCCACCATGGACTCTTCCTTTCGTTTCGTGAATTCTTATTGATTATCATCGCAGGTATTCCCGGATCACAGATCCGCGGGATCAAAGGTCGAACCGTTCGATCGAATATTCGAAAAATCTTTTTTTTTTTTCAAAATCGTGGTGATTATTTTTTACAAAAATTAAGTATTTGGAAAAGTATCATCTGAAGAGTACTCTGTAATTTTTTTGTGTAAGAATATTTCATTATCATCGATTTGCAGCCGAAGTCCGCGACCTCTCGAAAACGTATTTTGCGGTGAGAAAAATCAAACATATTTCGTTAGTGAATTAGTTTATCCTATGAAAAATCGAAGGGATTTCGGAAATATCAAATTGAAAAAAACTGTCCAAAAAAACGGGTCAAAAAAATATCAAATTTGAAAAGAATGGTTGGAAAAAATATCAAATTTGAATAAAAAACGATTCAAATGAAAGTCTTGATTTTTGCGAAAAGAATGGGCATCTTTCGTTCATCTATTCGAAAGTACACATCGGAAAAAAATCCTTTGATCAAATACTATATTTTTACAAAAAAGCGCCGAAATTTTAAAAAACGATTGATGCAGTAGGTTTAAGATATTTTGCTCACCGACTTTGAAAACGTATACTTTCGAGAAAAAAGCTTTTAAAGTTGCGAACGACGCTCCGAGTGTTTCGACAGGTGTCAACGTAACAGCCTGTAAATCTGTCAATTACGATTCTATCACTTTGAAATTTAAAGAGAACATTTATAAAATGATGTACTGTTAAAAATATTAGTTTTGAAAAAAGTGATTTTTCGACTTTTACAACTAGGCTCACTCCTTAATCAAAGATTTTCAAAGACCCCCAAACCTTCGAAAAGCCAAGATTCCTTGATCGAAGGAATTTTCTTTTTCCACGTTATTATTATTGTACTTACATTATTAACAACGAGGGCATACAAATTCGCGAATGAATAAATAAGTTAAAAATAAAAGCTCCATATTTGATAATCCCTTATTAGAAAAAATCTTTTTCCATGTTATTATTATTGTACTTATATTATTAACAACGAGGGTATCAAAATGTGCGAATAAATAAATAAGCTAGGAATGAAAGCTCGATATATGATAAATGAAGTTGAAAAAAAATGGTCTTTTTTTCACTCGGAACGTTTTTCACGCGAGCCAGGTCGCGAAAAAAAAATCACGTACAGGAAGTCGCGATATCCTCGTCCTTGTTGCGCTCGAAGGACAACGGCGTTTTCGCAATCGCGTGTGCGCGCGCGCAATATAATGCTCGTATTATTATCGCTTATGCTCTCACCCGGAAGAAGCCACGAGGAAGTTTTGACGTCCATTAACTTCGCGGATTCGCAAAAATCGGTGGTTTCGTCACATCTGGGAAACGTAGTGCCGAGAGTTGCGAAGAATCAGCTTTACGGCGGCTACGTCGTTTCCATTTTCAAACCAGGCATCTTCAACATTTGTTTGGAACCAATAACGCGTTTTTCTAAAGGTTTTTAGGCCTGAAAGATGATTTTTTAGGTTTTTGACCTTTAAAAACGATTTTTGGTTGATAGGTTTGGAGTGCGTTTTTTAAAGTATTTCGGTTTTGAAAAAGAGTTTTTCAAGCTTTCAGGTTTTGAAAGTGGTTTTTTTAGGTTTCAACGGCTTTAGGCCACAGACAGTTTTTCTTTGTTTTCAAGTTTCAAAAATATTTTTTAAAGGCTTTTAGGTTTTAGAAAACCCGTTTTAAGGTTTTTAAATTAAAAACCCGTATTTTTTTGTAGGTATCAAAAATTATTCTTACGTTTTTAAGCTTCTAAAATGATTTTTGAGGGTTTTTAGGTTTTTGAACCCTGTTTTTTTAAGTTCGTACGTTTCGAGAGCGTTTTTTTCTTCCGGTTTTGAAAAGGGGTTTTTCAGGCTCTACAATCCGAAAGCGGTTTTTTTTTAGTTTTTGAGGTTTTATAAACGTTTTTTTTTATTTTTAGCTTTTCCAAAACGTTTTTTTATATTTCAAGGTTATTAGGCTTCAGAAAAGCGTTTAATGTCATTAGGTTTCAAAAATGTTTTTTTTTTCAGGCTTTAAGGTTTGAAAAACCCGCTTACCAGATCCTTATGTTTTCAAAACACTTTCAAAAAGACAGTTACAAATAAAAACTGTACAATATAAACATTTCTCCTCGCTACGTTCTTTTTTTCTCTCCCATCCCTTTTCACAAGTACCCAACGCGAGAACAAAAAATGTCGACAAAATTTTAAAGTAGATACCGAGAGCAAAAATAACGACTCCAACAACGAAGACTCTAAACGTACATTCCAAAGCATCGAAGGCTAAATAATAATTTCAATAAATCATTCCTACATTCATAGTACGTCCCCGGAAATTTTCGAATGCTGCAATAAGAGTCGAACATTTTTGCTCGCTTTCTCGAAAATGCAACTGCAATACATTTTTCGAGTTCCAACTGCGGGCATTCGAATATAACGAAGACTATCTACGTCGATCTCGGTCCCTGCACCTTTGTGGAATCGAAGATATTGAGAATATAGACGATGGAATTTTCCATGTGGGCGGCGCGGAACATTGTCAACGTCTTTCATACTCTCTCTGAGCATACACATACACATATACATACACACATATATATATATACCCACACCTGTCTGTCTCTCCTTAGGCGTGGTCCGAATTGCAAGACCGGTCTTTCTTTCTTTGCCTATATATATATATATATATATATATATATATATATATATATATATATATATATATATATATATATATATATATATATATATATATATATATATAAAACGTTCCTCGCCTATCTCGCGGGCAACAATGCAGACGAGAATGCACTTCGCGACAGCGCACTCCGGAGCTACCTCCTTCTGGTTTATTATGAGCTGACTCAACACCGTCAAGTTCCTACGATAAATCGCTTCTGTTAGTCACTCAAGACAGAGGGAGGCCTTTTTACGGCAATATCGATTCCGCATCTTGCGCCACTTGACATTTTTCGTACATCTCAATTATATCGAACGTAAAGAAGTCGATGAAATCCGTCAGACGTGGAAAATATAGAATATCAACAGGTCTGTATGAGGCCTGAAAGACAGGTCGATTTTAAATATTTTTTTCCGATGAGAGTTTCGGGATTACGAGGTCCGGGTTTTACACACTGTTAATACGTAGTCTTGCAGGCGAGGAGTTTTTTTTTCAGTAATGAATATTGATAAACAATGGAGGTATTATTATTTAAAGCAGGGGGCGTCGATGATCGGTGGAATGAAAAGTAGAAAATAGTTATTTCGGTAGGACGATAAACCTTTCGTATGAGTGGATAATGAAATTTCGAAAATTACGAAAATGCCGAGCTGAAGAAAAAAATCGATTTTGGAGTAAAAAGAGTAACTTCGATCATTTTGTTATTGGGAGGAAAATAATGATTTTTTCCCCACGATCTTTCCCATGCAATGCTCGGTCGTTAATTGAAAAATAATTTTGTGATTACGAAAATGCAATATTGGATGAGATGGGCGCGAAAGAACGAAAAATATGTTGGTATTGTTTGAATAAATAATCATTGGTCGAATAACGACATTTAGTGCAAAATGTATATTTTTTGGAGTAAAAAAGAGGGTACGAAATAATTTAAGAGAATAAATTAAACTCTGATGATGTATTCATTTCCGTATTGAATAAGTCACGTTTAGAGAAAAGGAAACAAAGTTGTTTTTTAATTGATTAAAAATGTGTTGACACATAAATTGGAAATTTATTGAAATTAGTTGAACATTTATGAAAATTCTATTCAAAGTTATTGGATGCTCATGGCAAACCAACCAAAAGAAGGAAAATAAAATACTGTCAAAATGAGCGGTACTTTTGAAATACGTTAAAAGAAGAGGAAAAAAAGCTAGTTTTGCAGTATCTTTTCGTGATTCCTGTTCTTTAAGGGGTTTTACCTACTTGTAAAAGTCGAAATATCACTTTTATCAAAACTAATATATTCGAACAGTGAATCATCTGATAAATGTTCCCTGAAAATTTTAAAGTGATCGTGGTCAAAATGACAGATCTATAGACTGTTATGTTGACGCACGTCGGAACGTTCGGAGTATTGTTCCAAACTTCAAACGCTTTTTTTCGAAAGTACGCTCTCAAAGTCGGTGAGCAGAATATCTAAAAAACGACTGCATCGATCTTTCTGAAAATTTTTGGGCTTTTTCTAGATATAAAAATATAGTATTCGATCGAAGATTTTTTTCCCGATGTACACTTTCGATTTGAAGAACGAAAAATTCCCATCTTTTTTCGTAAAAATCAAGACTCTCACTTTGAACACGCGCTATTTTTTTTCGAATTTGATATTCCGGAAATTCCTTCGACTAATCATAGGATAACTATTCTATTTGATTTTTCAATAGTAGATATAGATATTAGATTTATATTTGCACCTCAAAAGACGAGGTGCTTCCCAAACATCGGCTGTAAATCGATTATAATTAAATATTTTTACACAAAAAATCACAGAGTTTTCTTTAGATGAGACTTTCTCAAGAGCCTAATTTTTGTAGGAATTCATCGTCACGATGTGCTCAACAAAAAAAATAAAAAATGAGCTGTTTTCGACTGTTACAACTAGGCCTGCCCTGTCCGATTTTCAGGTAAATCGGACGAATAGATTTTCAGATACGACTTACGTCCTTTCGAAAAACATATTTTAGGGAAAAAGTCAAAAGAAAAGATTCCCCGTACGAAAGGCTCGTAAAATCTTGAATACTTATAGGAACATGCAATCCATTGTATATTAATATCCACGTTATGGTGATAATGTTAATTGTTGAATATTATTATTATTATGTATGTCCGTGTCCGTGTATATAGGTATAAAAAATCCGGTAGCTAATTATTACATCGTGCCGGTTTAGCCACCTCAGTTACACGTTCGTTCCGGCTGAGCAAGCAAATTCTCCATCTCCGGCATAAACCAATCTCGTTTATACGCGAAGAGTTTGCAAGATACTCTGCGAAAATGCACTATAGATACATAAATAATAGCTCGTAAATAATAAGGCTATTATATCGGCACTAAAAGCGTTCGTTCCGATCGAGGAGTGTGGCCTGATCATTACATGCCTAATCTACTCGGGAAGAAGAATCGCGGAAATTGCTAAACTATTAGCGAATCTCGCTTCCTTTTCCGCTTCCTCCTGCTATTTCTTCTCGTGCGGCCAAGTAATGTACAAAAAAAAACAAAATTAAAAAAAAATATTTCCACTTGGAGTTGAAAATGACGTTGTCAAAAATTATCGGGGAATACGCACTGCAATTAACAATTACGTGATTACTTCTCCATTTTTGGACATTCGACTCGGAATTTGTACCACAAATAAAAACAAATTTAAGCGTAAAATTACTTGGTATATAAATTGTTTCGCATTAATTTATTTAACGAGTAAAATTAATTGTTAAATAAATTCGAAATTATTAAAATAAACATAATGATTCGTGGAATAAATTAATTAAAAATAAATCGTTCAACAAATGGGTTTGAAAAATATGTGAAAAAATTATTAAAAATAAGTCTTTTGGATAAGATTTTTTTGGCTTTTGTGAATACAATTTATTCACCAATAAGAAGAACGTGACTGCAGTTTGATCGGTATTGTCGGGTTCTATTAACATCGTTGCTCGTTTTTGTTTTGTCTTTTGTTTTTCATTCTTTTTTTTTATCGCACGTTTGCTCGCCCGGTCTGCGTGCGCCTGTCGTCACCCACTGACCCAGTATATGGTAGGAGTCAATTTCACTGAGTTCTCGCTCGCGTTCCGAACGTTCGTTTCTCATTTGACGTAGTGTATGTATGTATGTAGATAATCTGGCTGGTTCGAGGACAGTCTTCGAAGTCAAGTGGCCGCAAAATAATTTTTCTCCATATATATATATATATATATATATATATAATCCATTCAAACGAGGAAAGATTCGTTGGCTTCCCAACGTCTTCTCTCTCTCTCTCCCTCTCTCAGCCTCGCACTCTGTATTCCATCCTCGGAGACAATGCGAAAGGGGGCTGATTCCAGTTCCATAAATTTGCACCGCTATACGTATAATGAAAGAATAGGGGGCATCTATATAGGCCAGTGATGAGAGCAATTTGTAACACTTATAAATTACAAGTTAGACTCTTGTAAAAACAAGACAGAGAGAGAGAGAGAGAGAGAGAATCCTCATTAGAAAGTCATAAATATTTTTAAAAATTATAATTTTATTTTATACGAAGGGAACGTTTATGTATTTATTGTTTGTTGGACGGTCCTTTTTTATCATAATTTTTTTCGTCACTTTTCGACATTATTTTTTTTAGATAAATGTTTATAGAGTGTTGAATATTTATGATTTTTTCTAGATTTTTGTCGCAGGCAAAAAGAAGAATAAATAAACAAATAAATACATACACACATAAATAAACAAACGGATGAATGAACTAATAAATGCGTAAACAATTTAATAAATAAACGAGCGAATAAATAAACAAATAAAGATTCCATGATAGAACATAAATTCCACAGAACTTTTTTTTCCACTTTTTTTTTTTCTTCCACGTGTACGCGACGGAATTACATACTACGAAAGGTCCCGCAGTGACAGAGCGAGTTGTACTATACCTAGGGAAGGCGGCCTTGCTGTGCCGTACCAGGCGGTATAATATTCCAGCATCAGGAGCTCAGAGCAACATCAACAGCATCCAACTTTCACTACTTTCGCTTACTTGAGATTTTAAGGTGTAGTTCACCGATGTCCTGCTGCCGCGGCTGCTGCTGGAATAAAGCGCGCGAGCACACACACACACACACACGGAGATCCCAGGCTATTTATCACGGACGGACTCGTTTCTTTGAGCAGGTATAGTCGGGACGGTTCGAAGGTGAACATTCGTTAGCCTCCGGGTACGATTTTTATTCTTTTATTCTCAAAGCAAAATCGTCATAAGTTATTATTGTTATTTTCATTATCTATGGTGATTTTTATTTTTATTATTTATTGTGATTATTATTTTTGTTATTATTATGATTTTTATTTTCATTTCTATTATTACTATTATTTGACGAATCACCTGTTTAATTCAATGAATAATGAAATTGGTCTGACCGGTTTGTTATTATTATTAAATGTTAAAAGGATTTAGATCAATCAACGATAAAATATATCCGAACCATGTATTGCATTTATTATTATTATATTATCATGAATATTATTGTCATCATAGTGAAGTGGAATATGGTAGGGAATGTAATAAGGGGAAGGACCCTGTACAAATAAAAACTACAATAATAAACAAAAAATTATTCCCATTATTACGATGATCATCATTATTTTGATTATTAAATGAATGAAATGTTTAATTCAATAAATGAGACCAATTTATCTGAACGGTTTGTTATTATTACTATTAAATTTTTTAAATATTTATATCAATAAACGGATACATTTATTTGATCCATCTGTTGCAATTGTAATTTTTTCTTATTACCTTTTTTGTTTGTTATTTTTTATATTTTTATTCGATTTTTCTATAAAAAAAAAGTTATGATCGCAATTGTTATTATTATCATGATGTTCTTATTGAAAACTTTTGAAACTTAAATTAAAATTTGAGCAGACAAAAAAAAGACGAGATAATTCATTCTGAAGAAATGGATGAAATAAGTTGGAATAAAAACGGAAAAGAATACTCCGAAGCTGGAATTTAGATGTATTAAATGTTTAATTCAATAAATGGGAACAATTAATCGAAACGGTTTGTTATTATTAATATTAAATGGTCAAAAGATTTGAATCAATAAACGATTTAATTTATTTGATCCACATGCAATTGTTATTTTTTTGTTAGCTTTTGTTATTTATTATTTTTTATGTATTTTTATATTTTTTACTATTGGAAAAAAATTATTATCATTATTATTATTATCACGATCTTCTTGATTGAAAACTTTTGAAACTTAAATTAATATTCCATCTTGCAAAAAGACGAGATAATTCATGCTGAAGAATTAATAAAACAGTTCGAGTAAAAATAGAATAGAATCGGGAAAAAATACGCTAAAGCTCGAACAATATACGAGACAAATGGAAATATCGGAGCCGAGTATTTCTGGTCAGTGCGGAATTCCGTGTTTGCGCTCGTGTCGAAAGCTCGCCGGGAACACCTCGCGGGTACTCGATAAAAATGCGCGAGCCATGCACATCGAAGATATTCGCACGCGTGAAATGTCCAAACTGGGAAAGGACCCGGGGGATCCTCGTTCCCGTCGCGATTGCGACCGGAATACGAGAGTCTTGCGAAAGATTCGCGCAAAGTGGCCCATTGTCTCGGGCCGCGAAGCCGGGCCACCACGTGCACGACCCGTGAATACATTGACAGCCGATCTTGTCGAAGTAGTCGATTTTAAGCGGACTCTCGCGATGCAATTGGCACGAAAAAAAGACGAGGAAAAGAAACTTCATTTTTCGACTTTTTTGTGACTCGACATTTGAACATTTTCGCTCGCTCGTACGAATCTGTGGCTAGATTTCATTAACGTTATTATTATTACGAAAAGTGCAATTTCATTACAATTTTATTTACAAGAAGAAGAGGAAGTTGGAATTGTTCTAATTTGCAAACAAATTTGTATCCGTAAAATTGATGATAATAATAGATTTACAAAAAAAAAAATTATTTCGACATTTAATATTAATAATAATAATAATGCAAACGAATTTTTATTCGTAAAATTAGAACTAAACGAACCGAAATAAATATTTGTACTTTGTACGATAGTATAAAAAACTATAAAAAAAAAAGCAGTTTGAAAGTTTATTTTTAACATTTTCAAATTCATCGTAGTACATTTTTTTATATAATATTCCATATAAGTATATATAACAATACGAGGTTCGAAATTTTTCGACACGTACTGTTTTCCTGTAACTCTTTCGAATTGTGTTTGATCAACGAAAGCGTTTCTACTAGACACGTACACGACTATGTAGTGCGTGAAATCAAGAAAGAGGAAAATTATGTGTAAAGGAGAGAGATAGAGGGATATATATGTGTGTGTGTGTGTGTGTGTGTGTGTGTGTGTGTGTGTGTGTGTGTGTGTGTGTGTGTGTGTGTGTGTGTGTGTGTGTGTGTGTGTGTGCGTGCGTGCGTGCGTGCGTGTGCGCGCGCGCGCGCGTGTGTGTGTGTGTGTGTGCGCGTGTGCGTGCGTGCGTGCGTGCGTGCGTGTGTGTTTGTGTGTGTGTGTGTGTGTGTGTGGGTATATACATCGGAATGCAATCCTGTATTTTCTCACCCTCTCTTTCTCTCGCTCCCACTGGGTTCTCTTGGCATTTGACGAGGTTACCAGCTTTCGACGTTGTCTTTTTATTATACCGTCGGTACTAACATACTCCGATACTTCTTCGCTTCCAGCGAGTCTATATGCGTCCTCGCTCCATTGCACGAGGTGCAAAGTAACGATGAGACATGCAAAATAATGCGACAATAAAGTGGATTCGTAACCACTTATCTTTTCGGTAAAAATCCTTTCGCGTTACGTACACGATAACAATAAATGTCTCAATAATAATAACAATGCCAACGTTTATCATTATTATTGTTACATGAATAATAACTACGAAAATGTATAATAATAGTAATAAAAGATGTTATAAAGGCAAATTAATAAGAAATAATAATATAACTATATTAGCAAATTTAAGGCGGGACACCACTGGGACGGGTAAAAAAAAGATTTTCTTGCATTTCTCAAAGTATACATATTCAGGAATATGTGACAAAAATGTTAAGTAAAAATATCGAAAATTGACCAAGTTACAAACGCTTTAGTGAGAGCTGGTAGCGCAATGATTTACGTATAGTTTCGCAATTGAAGTGGCTATCGTTGTACATAGTCGTTTTTGTGGTTGAAATTGAGTATTTTCGAACTCCCGAATATAAGTGAAAATTTCGTCAAAATTACACTCTCCGTTTCAACACTCCCTATTTCGTGAAATGTTTTTTTCTTTGAGAAAACGGCTACGTACAACGAGAGGTGAGTTTATATATATATATATATATATACACACACACACACACATATATAATAAAACTTTTTATTTTTATTTTTCAAACCAACCATTGTCAAGGTATCGATCAAGCCATTGGACCACATTTTTCTACACTGGCTCTATTATACCTCAATAACATTGTTAATTTTTATTTTTTTCAATAAAAATGAACGCGAAATGAGTTCGGTGTATGCATAATTCGTACTTTTTTTCAAATCCTTAATAAACAATCTAGTAGCCACACAAAAATCGAAAAATACGACTTTTTTCGGCCCTTCATAGCGGTGTCCTCTTTTAATTATATATCAAAAAAGATAAATAAAATGTACTTTCATCATTGTCATTAACATATTCATGTGAATTAAATGATTCATTGTTAATCACATAATAATGTACTGGATTACGAATTATTATAATATAATACAATATATTATTATGTAATGAATAATATAATGGATTCCCCAATAATAGCATAAATAATAAATTGTGATAAATAATAATAAATAAAATAATAAGAATTTAAAAATCGAAATAAAACATATCCATATATTTTCCAACAAATTATTCGTAGTGTGCTAAACGTTCATGAAATATTCTGTTGTAGAACGAGTATCCACGTGAGAATAACGGTACGTAGACTTCGTAGCGTGCAAATCAAAGAGACACGAGAGCCTCGTATGAGAGAGATGTTCTTATAAAATTCCAGTTGGATATATATATAGATATATATGCATACACACACACCCACACCCACACCCATATATATATATATATATATGAATTAATTGCGTAATACACAGTCCCACGAGGACTCTTACTCTTCTTCGTGAGATTCCTCGAGTCTCTTGAGACTCTCTTGACCTGAGAAAATTCTCGTTGCCCGCAACTTGACACACGGTACAAAAAAAGCAAAAGAAAAAAACAAGTCACAAGAGTACCATGCTTAAATGATGAACGGCGCAAGGCTGACCTAGACATTTTTATAAGTCGATCCTACATTTCCAAAATGTTGGGACCGTTTTTTTCATTTGTTTTTGGATTTTTTTTTCGTAAGGGATGTTCCTTCAGCGATCTTCCATTTGTTTTGACGCCATTTTGATCGACTTACCGTACCAAGTGAGGTGAATTTTCATCAGTTGTTGTACCCACATCATTATTCGGACATTACGAGGAGCGGAGGTTTTATGCGACGAGAGAAAGAGAGAGATAGAGTGGAGAGAGAGAGCTTAGTGAAAGGGGGCGCGACGGATTGCCAATCCAGTTTAAAATTTTTACAACTCACCGCTTTTCACGCACTCCCTTTTGCTCCATTTTATTTTTTCTTCCTTGTTATTATCTGTACATTGACTATGTAACGATTATATATATATATATATATATATATAGTCGAAGCTATTTAAAATATCATTGTTGTATTGCTGAAGTAATGGGGAGCCACCCACTTCATTCAATTATCCTTCTCATGGACTACTTTTTCTTGAACCGTTTTCTTTCTCATGCTCGACAATTCAGCCAAACGAGATGGTGCTCTAAAAGTATGGCAATAATTACTAAAAGTATGGCGATAGTTACACGGACTCGTTCCAACGAAACCGAAAACAGTATTACCAACAAATATTTATCGTTATACTTATTTGAAAAAATTATTATTATTAGTATAATTATTTATTTATTTTAATTTTTTAAATTATTTATTTATTGGATTTTTAGTTAATCCCTGAGATTCAAGTATATTTACATATAACCCTTCCGAATCACGACCTACCCGCATTTCACTAACATAACCTAACTTTCATTGCGTCCAGAGCCGTCTTAAGGGGTAAGGCGACTGTAGAAATTTAAAAAAATCGATAACGTCCTGCCCGAGCAGGACGTTAATTTGGAAGACCAATTGTATGGCGCAGGCATCGCTGACTGAAGGTATATAAAATGTATCAATGATTTTTCCGTACCGAAAACTTTAAACGCATTTTTCTCGAAACTACATTTTTCACGTCGGCCGGACTCATAACTCGAACAAATCTTGACCGATTGATTTGAAATTCTAACTGTATATTCACAATTACATTCTGCATACGTAGGATTTGTCGATATATTACATAGTTATTTTTTTATAAACAATTTTTGGACGATGTGTTTTTGAGAATTGTGAACCTTTATTTAAAAAACGCGCTGTTTTTGCAAAAATTGATGTATCAAAAAAATCCTACGTGCTTTTGTAGCTATCCACATGTATAAACAAAAAAAAATTTCATTCACTGTAAATTAAAAATTGTAGGAGCCGTTGGTCCGGCCTACGAAAAAAGGCCTCGTCGAAGAAAAGCTGTGCAGCCGCCATTTTGTTTTATATTGCTTTGAAAAAAATAGTTTATACAGTTTATGATATCTGCAATAAAGGACCTTTTTCATAATATTGATTTATTCCATTGTCGCGCTAAAAAAAATCCCAAAATGTACTTATTTTTTTCCCGCTACAGTGGCCTTACCCCTTAAGCTACACTATACCGCATTTGCCGAGGGTATGGGGAAACTGTGGAAAACCCGTCCTTTTGATTCTCTGCTGCACAGACTTTAGCTCAAGTATCTACACCAAGGAATCAGAAGTATTTGCTTTCCGTTCACTGGTTGATGCGCCCGCCGATGCACGGTTAAACGGTCACCGCTCCGAGTATTGGCCACGCATAATGCTGCCTAACTCGAAGTACCCCCAGATCCGAACCTCGACACTCCTTCCCGCAGTTCCGGTATTTATTTATTATTTATTATTTATTTATTATTGTTATAGATTTTTATTTATTATTATTAGTATTATTTTTATTACTAATGTTGTTATTCTTTTTATGATTTCTATCATCCAATATGGCATGTTCGACTCATACGCAGTTCTACAGGTCCCGTTTATTTTATATTCATTATTATTGTATATTTGTTATTTATTATTATGCCTTCATCGTGATGTCGTGATATTCGTTCGCGGGTGCATGCGATGTAAGCTAAATAAAAGCGCATGACAATGCGACGCGCCGTAGGATCGCGATTGGAAATCGTATTGCTGCTGATGCGCCAGAAATGCTCCAGGTGGCGACAGCTCGGAAATTTTCTCGCCGGCGGAGCGGCACATCCCCGCCTATAAGTACAGACTCGTCTTCCACCTGGGATCTTACGCACACGTGCATACTTCACGTCATTGGACGCTTACGTTAAAATTGCAGCGACGGTCATTATTACTGTTTACTCGGAAAAATTGTTATCAACCATTATTACTCATGTTTAAATGGAAGAGGATTATTTTTCTTACCGGGAATAAAGGATGAAAAAAGGTCTTCGAGGGATAATAAAATATAAGCTCGATCGATCAATTGTTTTTTTTTTCTTTCAAACGTCTTTTTTATTCATTTTTTAGTTTTTTCTTCGGAAAAGAATTCGTTTTCTGTTTACTCGCTTTCGTCTCGCACTTGTCTTCTCCGGTGATTCATCGCAATGTATGTATATTTTTTTTTCTTTATGATCGGCTGTCATGGCAAATGCAATATAGATATCACTTGTGTCAAATGTACATGGGTCTTTGCACAACTCGTGTGTAACATACAATTTTCGTCTTTTGTGATTTTATATATATATATATATATATATATATATATATGTGTGTGTGTGTGTGTGTGTGTGTGTGTGTGTGTGTGTGTGTGTGTGTGTGTGTGTGTGTGTGTGTGTGTGTGTGTGTGTGTGTGTGTGTGTGTGTGTGTGTGTGTGTGTTTGGCGGTTTATTTTTTATATCCTTGGGCAAGAAAGGACAATCATAGTCGAGTACAACCGCCGTTTTTATCCCCCGAGAAGTTCTGGTGGCCGGCTGAGGAAGGGCCATTTTTCCCTTTCAAAATCGCTTATCCAAGTGTGAGCCATCGAGAATGGTTGATCGAGCGACGATAAGGGATGAGAGGGAGAGCGGAAGAGAGAGAGAGAGAGTACAATAAAAATCGTGGACATCCCAAGATAAAGTGTTAAGCACAATAATAATTATAATAATAACAACAATAAAAATAATAAAAGTTTGTTTTTAAAATAAAAGGTTGTCTATATTACACGTCGAGTCTCACTCACGTGGCCGACCAATCACGACCACGCACGTTACAAGAAACAAACAAAAGAAAAATACATATATTTATATTCATATATATATATATATTTGTAATATCGTTGCGTCTCGCATTCTCCCTTTCGATCTCGATCCCTCATCTTGATTATCAATTCGCTATATTCTTCATCCATTTTGTCCCGATTGCATCAATGTTGATTTTTCGTCTGGCTGCTCGTACGATGAATGGAAATTTATTTGACGGAACGAACAGGCTCGTAGAGCATTGAGAGAGAGAGGGAGAGACTCCCTCAATGACGTCCAAGAGTCGCGACAAGGTCACTCTCTCCTGGGTATCTCATTTTTATTTTTCTTTTTTTTTTCCTCGTGCAGCATCAATTTTCCGTCACACAATTTCACGTTCGAGAGACTCATCGAGACGAGGGATCAGGCGGGAGGGGATGGGAATATGGGGCAGGGGGGGGGTTGTCCCGAGGCAAAAGGATCGATCAAGCTGGACGAGCGGAAAGGTAGTTTCTGTCCAGTTTTTTTCTCAATGGGTTCTTTTTTCTCTCGGGTCTATCTTCGTTGTCATTCATTTTTTCTGCCGGCCCTCCCCTCAAGCCCCCTCTGCCTGTTTCAATTATTCCTCTAGACATGCTTAGAAGAAGCCATCACCCGTTGGGTCATTCAGCCAGGGGTAATTGTTGGGGCAACGCACGCACGTTTGAAGATTGATCGTTTCCCCGGGCAGCTCTTTCGTGGTGAGTTTACAGGTGTGGGGCACCCAACATGCCGGAATGCCCTCGACTACGCACTTCTCCCTCCAGGGCTCGAAGTTCTTGGATTCGGTGACCGTGCGGGGATTCTGTATCCACTGTATGACCTGGGTCATCGTCACGAAGTAAACGTCATTGTGCTTGGAGAGTATCTCGTCGATCCAGTAGAGAAAGGCATCCAAGAATTCAGGATTGTTCTTCAGCCAGGCGGCGTGGAAGTACAAACCGAGGGGCGCGCGATTTTGATCGTAATGCCGGTCGAAATTGTGATTGAGGAAGTCGTAGAATTGATCACCGGTGAGTATGTTGCTGCAGGAATCGACCATAGCGCAGCCGGGCAAGTACTCGTCGTTTTGGGGATCCTCGCGACGGTCCAACTCGTTCATCACCATCTCCCAGACAGCGTGAGACCTGAGCGAATGACGCGGGAAGGGCGAGAGAGAGAGAGAGAGAAGAGAGAAAATAATGTGGGATTAGCGGAGGCCTGGCAAACGAAAGATGGAAGAGTCTAGGCTGCCTTGGGATGAGACGGTTGGCAAACGCGATCTGATGGGAAACTTCAACAAAGGGCACGAGAGGGCGGGCTGTCTGTCAATATACCAACGGTTGAAGGACACTTGGAAGCATCATGGACTGATGATAACATGTATAATCGTCTAGGGGTCGTCGGCAAAGAGCTAAAGATGGTAGAGTTACTGGGGGCAATGTGGAAAGACACTTGGGCCCATCATGGACTGATGATAACAAGATCATAATCTTTTAGTGGCTGTCGCCAAAGAGCAAAAGGTGGCAGAGTCAGTGTTCCCAAGGGGGGAAGACACATGTGGATGGATCTATCATGGACTCATGACAACATGTATGACGTTCTAGGGGCTGCCGCCCAAGAGCTAGTAAAACTGGACTACTGATCAGCCTCAAAAGTGGCAACACTCTTGACGATCTTGGATTCCGAAGACCCCGGCGGGCTTGTATCATACTCAAGCTACCAAAACGCAGTCGACAACTGTCCGAGTCGTTGAAGACTTGTCGAAGATAACCCAAATAAGACCCAACGAACTCACCTGGTTGGGCAATGCTGAAGATTTCCGTGGCAGCGATGTGGCATCCTGAAGTACATGGTGTAGGGCCATAGAGGTGGATTATTGAGGGCAGCAGTGATGGTGGAGTCGTACAGGAAGGCCTGTTCCTCCATCATGGTGAACTGATTGTTACCGCCAACCCTGAGATAGGGAGCTCTGACGCCTACCACACTGTTGTCTGTCAGATTCGCGTACTTTTCAGCCGCGATTCTCATACCTGCCATTTCTTTGGCCCAGTCATCAACAGATGCGTCCGACCAGAACCGCTCGTCGTCGTTGTGCCTTCACCAAAAACCAACCAACCGCCATTGAATCAATTCCACTTGTGGAATCTTTCAACAGAAGGTACACCCCCCCCCCCCGAAAAGAGATAAAGCCTGGCAGATTCCTAGGATACGTACGAGATTGAGTGAACAGCGATCTCGTGGCCTTTCCTGTGCATCTCCTGGACAGCTGAGTAGTTGGTGTACTTGTGGGACACGAAGAAGGTTGACTTGATGTCACAGCCGTTGGGGTTCTTGCGTTGTCCGTTGAAGATCTCCTTGTAGAGGCCAATGTTGTTGTTGTTGATGGCATCGTCGAAGGTGATCGTTATCATCTGTGGGACTTCCTGGAACGGAAGGTCGCCAGGTATCGATGTGCCGTCCTCCGAGCAGAAGCAATCTGGCAGCACGCAAACTGCTGGGTCGCAAGGTGGCGCCCTATTCGGATCGTTGTCCATATCTACCGTTCCCGATCCAAAATTTACAGAGTACCATTAGGATGTGGCTGCTGTTTGGTTGACGGGTTCTTTTGGGGATTGGGAGCAAGGTGATCATCCGGGTGACCTCCAAGGATGGTCTTACCGCAAACATTCTCGTCGGATCCATCGGCGCAGTCCTTCTCACCGTTGCAGAAGAGACCTCTCTCGATACAACTGCCATCACCGCAAGCCAACTGCCCATCCTGACAGAGGGGCTCTTCCGTATATATGAGTGGCGAGACTTTACGCTCTTTGTTCTTGAGCTTGCAATTGTTCACTGAGCCCCTCCAGTCGCACGTCTGCTTCTCAATGTCGAAGTACAAGCCGGCCGGGCATCTTATAGCCTGGAGGCCAGAACTCGTGCACTGTATGACGTCCCGGCAATTGTCACCGTCGCCGGCCACCAGCCGGAACCATTCCCCGGCGTCCTTGTCCTTGCATATCTCATTCTCGAAGCTGTCGTCCTTCTTCGCCTCTTCCTGACGCTTCACCCGATTCGATGCAGCCTCTGCAAAAGCCAACATACGTCGTGTTGTCTCTTTTCAGACTGCTTTATGCTCCTATCCATACGTCATGTATTTTCACACCCCTGCATACTAATTCAGCTTATGTTCGCTCCAAGACTCTCAATTATTGTTGATGATCGGCGAAAGTGAATGGAAACAGTTTTTTCGCGTTTAGCGGGCGTAGTTTTGAGCTTTCGAGAAAAAACTCCGTGATATTCGTGATCTGCGGGGAATCGCCCATCGGATAGACCATTGAAATGGTGTGAAATCCGGAAAAAAATCTACCCTTTGGCCGCTGTCCACGAATCCTCGAAATCACTCAATTTTAAACAGCCGTGGCGGCGGTCCTATTTGAGTCGCGGAGGCTTATTGGGGGGGTTTTGAAAAGGATTTTGGTAGACTTAGAGAATACCGTTGGATTTATTCAGATACTTCAATTAGTTGACTAGAGAAGTGCATTCGAAAAAAGGCAAAGGGTATGAGGAAAAAATCGCAAATATCGGACTTCCGACTTCGAAATTCTGCCAAAAATCGAAAAAATATCGGAGCTTTGTGAATCAAACGTCATTTTAAAGAAAAAATGATAACAAAGAAAATGCGCATAGAGAGGAGTTTCCAATCGAAGTGGAAAATAAATTATCGAAGATCTAGTGAAGACATTCCTTTTGGCTGGAATGCTTTATAACTCTAGTTCGATGTATTTTTACCCCCTGAATACGAATTCACCATTCATTTTCCCGAAAACTCTCGATTTTTATTTAAAAAATCGCCAAACGTGTGCGAAAATACGTTTTTGCCTTTTGTAGGCGTAATTTTGAGTTGTCGATAAACACTCCCCGATATTCGTGAATGGCAGAAAAATTCCCATTAGATAGATCTTTAAAGTGGTTGAAAAGTTGATAGGAATTTTTGTCCATTTCCTTTTTCCATTTCCAAAATTTTCCATTTTTTCCATTTCCTTTTTCAAAATTGCTAAAATTCCGAAATTTCAGACAGCCGTAGCGACAGTCCTATTCGTTGGACAGAGGCTTGTTGGGGGGGTTTTGAAAAGGATTTTGGTAGACTAAGAGAATGGCGTTGAATTCATCCCGATATCTCAACTAGTTCTCCCGCAAAGTCCACTTGAAATCGAAAAACAATAGTAGCTTAACGAACGAATAGAAAAATCGAAAAACAATAGTAGCTTAACGAACCGAATGGCATTTTTGAACGCAAACGGTTATGAAAAAAATAAGCGCAAAGCGGAATTTCAATTCGAAAAGAAAAAGAAACGAGCGTCGATTGAGTGAAGAAACTTTTTTTGGCCGCGGTGCGAAAAAACTTCAGATCTTTAATATTTTTTTTCCACGTCCACATCGATGTATTTTTACCCCCTGAATCCGAATTCTTCATTAATTTCTCCCAAAACCCTCAGTATTCCCTAAAAATCGTCGATCATCTACAAAATCACCTTTTATGCGTCTGTTCGTAATTTTGAGCTTTCGGAAGAAAGTCCGCGATATTCGTACTGAGTGGAAAATTTCCCACAAGGTAGACCCCTAAAACAGTGTTTAAGGCGGGAGCCTGAATTAGAAGATTCAAAAAAGCGTTTTTTTGGAAATTTTTTTAGAAGGAAAAAATCAAGTGAGTCCGCTAAACGTCGAGGTATCTTTTCATGTACATTTGGAAAGTATAAAAAATAAATTCAACATGAAACAATAAATGAGTGCAGATTGCACTCCCCAATCGGCAGGAAAGATGCAGCTCGTAATTCTTGACTGAACCAAATAAAGAAATAAAATGTTCAATTGTCATACATTTTTCATCTGGGTGAATTAAAAAAGCTGAAAAAAACGTTGAATTATAACATTTCTCAGATTTAAAAAAAGTGTGTTAAGAAAACAATTTAACGTGCTATAAAAGTTATTTAAAAAGACTTTTTCAACGACTTTTTTTATTCACTTACAGGAGATTTTCAAACAAGGAAATAAACTTTGGTTTGATGGAATAGGTCGTTTAGTTTTCTTGCTATCAGACCCGCCAATTTGGAAAAATCGTGAATATCAAAACTGGAGAAAACGCGCTTGAGTTTTTGCAATATGAGGAAATATCAATATCAAATATCAATCGCTTCTCTGCTTTTGGCCTTCTATCTTCGAAAATATTTACAATTCGCCTCTGTAACTTTGTAAATATATTTTTAGATACTTTATCTATCGATTTAGGCAATAAAAAAAATGATTTTTCGGACCTTCTCATTCAGGCCTTAAGGGGCTATACCAGTGTGGCATTTGAAAAAAAAACTATTTTTTTGCCTTTTTCGACAGTTTCAAGAATATCATTACTTTCAAGAATATCATTATCATTTATATAATTTATATCAATATCATTTTATCTTGTAAAAATCGATCGTTAAATCTTTAAACGCGTTTATCTCGAAATGAGATTTTTCAAATTTGCTGACGTTGTAACTCAAAGAACAATTATCCGATTGACTTGAATTTTCAACTGAGTACTCTTGAATATATTTACTCTACAATGACGTAGGATATTTTTGATTGGATGAAAATTGACGATTTGCCATTGAAAAAAACGACCATTTTATAGGCAAGAAAACAGACTTTTTTCATAACTACGCTATTTTGTTAGATTTTGATATTTTTCGAAAATCCTACGTCACTGTACAGGAAATACCTTCCAGTTTAACGACATTTTTTCCTTTTTCGGTTTTAGCTACTCAATCGGCCGGAATCATGTCAGCAGTGGAGGAACTTTTTTTGGGCGCCTCCGAAGGCGGCGCATAAGTCGCTTGGATCTCAATATTTTTCTATGAAAAAATTATGTAATATAGGTCAAATATAGTCAAATATATTCCGAATTTTCCGAAACATTCAATTGAGTCTTGCCTGCCGATTTTTACGAATCTTTCTCGCAGAGCGACGATCAGTGGAAAAATCCACATGTGGTCAGCCTCGCGTACAGTTTGTTTTCTTTTTTACGTTTTTAAAGTGGGGCTCGCGAGGCCGGTCTCCCGACCGAGAGAGCTCGTCGTTGTCGTCACTCCGAAGAGAGAAGACTGCGGGGAAAGTTGTTCCCCACACACACACACACACACACACATACGCACACACTCGAGGCGGTTACTGTGGCGCGGCAGTCCGCGCGATGCCCGCGGGCCCTCTTACAGGCCCGCAATGACGTCAGCCATCCGGGACCGTACGAACGCAACCGAGCAATGGCGTCTCCCTCATGTGTGTGTGTGTGTGTGTGTGCCCGCGCAGGCAGCGGTGTCCGAAGGAGACGCGAAAACCCCCGGCCATGGGCTTTCACGTTCTAATCTCTTATGCAACCTTTTTTTCTCCTTTTCATCCCACCGTTCCCAGCCACTGACACTCGTAAATAAAGTTTCTTTCTTTTCTCCCGTCACCTTTTCTTTGTTCGCGGATGAGCTAACTCTTATTTTTTTTACTTCCAGTGCGCCTCGTGAATTCTTCTTTCTTTTTTCCCAACATATGGCAAAAAAAAACAATAGGAACATTTACGAGGCCTAGTAGAAGAAAAGAAAGAAGGGTTATCGTTATTTTTTCTGCTACTGCGCCTGGTGAATTTTTCGTTTGGTTTTTTTTTCCTAACATATGGCAACCGTGTAAGTGGATGATGGAGCTCGGTTTGCGAAGGAGAGTGCGCGTGATAATTGGGCTCGTATTTCATTGAGAGAGAGAGAGAGGGGGGAGAGAGAGAAAGAAAGAGAGAAGGAGAGAGAGTCTTTCACTTCTTGTCTCGGCGCTTGTCCGAGACTTTCTTCCTCCCGAGCTCACCAATAATCAGCTTTCATCGATGATATCAATATCGCCAGAGCCAAATAAAAAATGCGAACAGGGTTCCAATATATATAGATAACTAAACCGGAAGTATAAGACGTGTTTTTTTCTCCAAATATATATACATATGTATGTGTATGTATATATATATATATATATATATATATATATATATATATATATATATATATATATATATATATATATATATATATATATATATATGTCTTATACTTCCGGTTTCTTTGTACTTGGATCTCAATAAACAAGAGAGAGAAAAAAAGATGGCAAGAACTCTCTATCTCGACGTAACACAAGTAGTAACAGTCTGGCATTTGTCAGACAGCCCGGAATGTCTGTTCTTTAATCTCCCACCCCCAATTCCCCTTGCCATTCAAGTGTCCCTTCCCAGTCTCAAATCCCGAATCCGGCTAGTTTCCGATCAAATCTACTTCCCGACTATCGACGGTCTCCAAAAGCCACATACACATGTACATACGAATGCGTACCGGTTTCAGAAATGCAGTCGACACGCATGCACGCATTTCCTCGCGCACAACGCGCCGTTCGCGAAACATATGCGAGCCATTGCGATCGACGAATTCACCGAATCTTTCGGCAATTATCATCGTAGGGATAAATTTCATTCTACGCAAAATTTCCCCGGATACACGAATGCGATGAAAAAAAAGGTGAAAGAAAAAAAAATTGATTAGCTTTCGAAACGTCGCGATGTCGAACGATTTTCTCGCTTGACTTTACGATCGAGACAACTTTGGGTTTTTTTTTAATCGGAAGATTCGATGCGCCGAGGTTCACAATTACATTTGTCGCATAATCGAGACTGCTGTGGTTATTTTTTCGACCAAAGAAGCCGGTTCTGCAGCGTCGAAAAATCGGCTACTCGATCGAGATACCGATGTGGCTGAAATTATTTATAATTCGGATCGAAAGTATGTTCGGAATTTTTTAATCTCATTATTATTATTTTCATGAATATTATCTGTATTGTATTTAAAATTCTGTACAGAAAAATAATGATATAGTTACAATAATGATATCAATAGTAATTATTATTGTCATTAACAAATTGATTATTATAAAAAAATATATTATTGCAGTTGTAATAATAATAATGATTATTATTACAAGACTGCAATAATAGTAATGATTATCATTATAGAACGGTAATAACAATAATGATTATTATTATTACAACTATAATTTCAATAATTATAACTGCAATCATTATTATCGGTTTAATCAATTGTAATTGCAATCGTAAATTGAACTCACCAGAGAGTGCAATTGCTGCTACGGTCAGCAGCAAAATCGAGGATTTCATCCTCGCCTCCTCGTGCTTGCGTCGTTTACGTACCGACGGATCTTCGATCACGGGACAATTGCAAAATTGTACATAAATTATCGAAGTAAAACGAAATCGCAGAAGCGAACTACTGCGATTGGGGGGAGCGGAAGGAAAAAAAAACTAAAACAAACAATTGACAGAAGCAGGTGAAAAAACGAGAATTGAAAGTACAAAAAAAAGGAACCGCGAGGTAGAAGTGATTTCTCGCGCGGTCTGAAAACGTGGTCTATGCCCGAGCACAGTCTCTTCCTCTTACCCTCTCGCGGCAACGAACCTTCGCTCTTTTATCGAGTGGCTCGAAGCGCGGTGGTGGGGCCTCACTTGGGCCTCGCAGTCGCGGGAGTCTGAAGAGGGGCCGGGGCTGAAGGGGGGATTTATACGTGAGGGGCTGGGAGGCGAGAGTGGGGGAAGGGTCGAAGGGGAGGTGTGGAAAATCAAACCAGAGCTTCTTCGATATATTCAAAATTCTCTCTCTCTCTCTCTCTCTCTCTCTCTCTAGACTCGCCTCGCACTGTTTCGTTCTCTTTTTGAATTCGCGCTACCTTTACACACACGCGTGACACTTCCGGTGACTCGAGCAACAACCAAACGATTATTCCTATCGTAACGCTTCACCCGTTGATTTTTTTTGCTCTTTTCTTTTTTTATTATTAATTCCTCCGTAAATAATTATTGGAGATTTTTTTCGTTCACGGTTCATCGGCGACCGCGAGAGGGTTGCGAGGACGGTAAAATGACGGAAATCCTTCTCGAAGGTTACGTTTTTTTTCTTTTTTTTTCGTTATATTTTTTCGTGTACGTTTTGTTATTCTTTATTTCACTATAGCCTATGCGACTTTATTTTTATACATGTATATATATATATTTTTTCTTAATAAAAAAAATGTATATAGATATAGATACGGGGATTTATAGTGGTGCTCACGGACCTTGGATCGTAGGTACCGCTTACGGACTGGCAGAGGCCCGCCACTCACTGGGCCTTATATTGCCACCACCACCTTCGGGCCTTATGACGGTAGAAGACCCGTCCCAAACCCCGCGGGTACTTTGTCTCTTCCCTATACGCATTTTACACACTTTATTCACGCCTCTTTACACTCTCTCTCTCTCTCACTCCTCTTCTTCCTTTTTTTCTTTTTCTCCCATCTTATTTCACGTGTGTATTTATATCAACAATGGCCACGTTTCATTATTATTATTATAATGGCTACGTTTATTATTATTATTATTATTAATATTGTTCTTATGATGATTGTTATTATTATCATTATCTTGATAATTATTATCGTTATTACCGTCATCATCGTCATCATCGCCATCATCATCATAATTATCATGATTGTTATTATTCACATGATCTTGGTCATTACCTATTATCGTTATTACCGTCATCATTATCATGATCATCATCATGATCATCCTAATCATCATCATCATCATCATCGGTATCATCATCATCATCATCATCGTTATCATCATCATCATCATCATTATCATCATCATTATCATCCTCATCATCATCATCATCATCATCATCTCATGATCATGATCATGATGATGATGATCATCATCATGGACATCATCATAATCATCATCATCATCATTAATATTATTGTTGTTTTTGTTATTATTGTTACAGTTATAGTTCTATAATTGCTAATCAATATTATTATTATAATTTGCACCCTAAGCTCAATGCTAAATTGAGGGCAGCAAACTAGCATTTATCGTCGATGATCGATGCCACAAACGAATAAACTATCAAGAAAAGCTACCTCGTGACCGCGATCTCCCGGACGTTGCGAAATTTTTCTCGCAGTAATTAGCTACAAATCAATCAACATTTTTCAGAGATGGGTCATTTTTCTTCTGGACCTTCTTCTTCTTCGTATTGTAATAACGATGACGATGATTTACCGGAATTTCATTATATACCGGTGCCACTTTCGATCTCTATCCTCGCGTCCGCGTCGATCAAGTGGATTCTGAAACGGCCCGTTTTTTTTGTTATTTTAGTGTTCACGGCCTTTCGCACAGCCGACACGCGAAATTACCGAGCCACCTGTTTTACGCAGGATTCTTGACAGTCCGTTACATACGCTTAGAAGTTCTGGTCACGTCCCTGCCTCTCTCTCTCTCTCTTTCGTGCTCTTTTTATTTCCTTTGTTTCACATTTAAACTCGTATTTTGTCGGCCACTCTTTTCCACGTGCTGCATTTTATTATCATGGAAATTGCAGTCAATTTAGGTCGATCTTCTGATGTTAAAAATAATAACAATAGCAATAAAGAGACTATTAATAATAACAATAATAGTTACGATGATTTTATAACAGTTATATTTATAGTATTTTGTATATATATATTTTATTTCTGCATATTTTTTTCTTCCAGTAAGTATCTATTTATAGTACATTTATAGTTGTAGTCGCAATTATAATAGTTAATTATATGGTGATAATAATTACGATGATAATGTATTCATTCCCACACTATAAACGATGTTTCATTTTTTGAATTATTATTATCATCATTCATTGCCGGCCAAAAAAGGCAAGTCGAAAATTCGAAAATGAATCGCAACGTCACGTACTTTCGAATCCAGCACCGAGCTCAATTTATTCATTGTTACATAATAAATTATTGAAATTGTCGATTGAATTATTTTCCGGATCTATTTTTCAAGAAGAAGATATATTTATCGGCCGTATATATTAATTGGGCGTGAGGTGGAACTTTCGATTATTCTTGCTCTTTCACCAGCAACTAGAGAGCAGATAGAAAATATATAGCCTATGGAAGGCTAAATGTTAAAAGACACGTAACACAACGCAGCGCTACGTAACAATGAAGATCATTCGTGACGAGAGAGCCAGCGACATTTAGGGATTACAAAGGAGCGCTCGGCAAGATCGTCTTCGAGTATACCATATACGTATAATCGATTTATTATAGTTGAAAATCATTCAAGAATGAATTACACGTATGCCCCAATCAAAAGTATGATTCATCGCGAATTTTGAGTACTCTTCGGTTGCGGTGAATTATTTATATTTTTAATTCATTTCACTGATCATACATATTTTGTTAAAGTATTTTCATTAGGGTGGCACAATTTTGAGCTCTATTTTTTTTCCTTTTTTTCACCATCCAATTCTCTTCGTGAAGAAAAAAAATTGTCGCGGAAGCTACGGGCAGTCAAAAAATATTTAGAGGTCGCTCAATCCTCCCAAAAATTCAAATTTTCGTGAAAAAAAAACGATTTCGTTTTTTTTCGTCCACTTCTCACCCATGCATTTTACGCTTTATAAATTTTAAATTAACCTCGCGAAAGCTCTAGCCGGCCAATGAATATTTAGTGGTCGCTCGAGATTTTTGAATTTCAGAATTTCTGCCAAAAAATAAATCTCGCATGCACTGTAATTCCTTGTAGCATTAAAACAAAATAAACAGCGCAGCGTTGCATTTCCTGAATAATGCATTATAATAATTTGAAACAAACACCAATTAGACGATATGTGTTATTATGTATTATAATGTTTTACTGTATTAGGGCGTCGCTCGTCACAGAGAGCAGCGAGGATTGGTCCGCAGTTTGACTAACGAGACAAACTGTGGAACGCATTACGACGCGCGGGAAACAGCTGCCATTTCAGTTTTACAAATAAAACAACCTATAATTTTGCTTAGGGTCAACAGCTTTAAAAATTATTTTATGAGAACAAAGAGTGTAATTCTTGGGTTAGAAGTGTGAGGTAAATTTGAAAAATCTGGTACTGAAGAAAAAAGTATTTATCGGTTTGAAATTTTTCAAAGCGTCTAATTTATAAGTGAGAAGATTTAAAAAAAAATGGCGAGAATCAGAAATTTTAAAGCTCTTGAGCGACCACTAAATATTCATTGGCCGGCTAGAGCTTTCGCGAGGTTTATTTAAAATTTATAAAGCGTAAGACGCATGGGGGAGAAGCGGACGAAAAAATTGTAATTTTAATGAAAATATGATTTTTTGCGACCTCCAAATATTTTTTTATGGCTTGCAGCTTGCGCGACATTTGTTTTTTAAAGAATATAATTGGATGGTGAGAAAGAGGAAAAAAATAGAGCTCAAAATTGTTCCACCCTAATATATATGCATTGCTTAAAACATCTGAATACTGATGAACAATTCGTGAATTATTTTTTTACTCAAAACTATTACGAATCATATTCGAATTTACGACCACTGTAAAAATGAAAAAAAAAATTGATTATTGAATTTAAAAAAAAAATAGCGGGTCGTTGGGGAATCGGGTAGCTTAGTGAACGAGAATTTCGAGACATCGATCAATCATTTTTGCGTCACCCTGCACCCGTGCGATCTCGCTTGCGTTTTTTCTTTCTTTTTTTTTGCTGCCGACATCGAATTATCTATATATTTAATTCATTTTCCTGAGTATAAATATTGTTTTAAGTTAAAAAAAGAGATATATATATATATATTAGGGTGACCGTTATTTTGGCTTCGGTAAACAAATTTTAACGTCTAGCAAAAAAACTAATCAAGATGTGAAAAAAAAATCTGTGTAAAATTTGGACGCGCTGGGATAAGGAGAACACGTGCCACCGAACAGTGTAATTTTCAAAAATACATGCATTTTTTTAATGGCCGCACTAAAATATTCATTAGTCTCATAATATTAAATAAAAAAAACTGGAATTGGGTGTATTGATTGTACATATTAAGATGTACAAAATAAGTTATTCACTGATTTTTTTCCATCAATTATGTACAGTCGGGAGTAGATTGAAAAATTAATAGAAAATTTGAAAACGGACATGGCGGTTTGGTCACATTGTGGCGGGAAATCGAAGCAGTGAATTAATTATCGGAGCGGATTTTTTATGTAAATAATAATATAATAATCGTGTATTGAATGCTTCAAAATGATATTTTTTCTTGAATCTGCGAGAAGATCTTCCAACTGTAATGGCGATAATACGAAATATAGTGCAGACAAATAGTTCGAAATTTGGTCGTGGCGCTTCGTCCGCTCATTTTTACCGACCGAGCATTACCGACCGAGTTGGTTTGCCATTGTTGGACATAGAAAAAAATATATCACGTGAAATCTTTACGTTTCTGCAAATTTATTTCGATTTTACGATGCGGTTCAAAACGGTATCAGGTTTTCCAGACAGACTTTACTTTTCTGCTCCATAAAGACATTGATTTCTTTATTAGTCCCGAATCTATGGCGTTTTTTGAACGATTCAAAATTGATTGTACTTTTCTCGACACCGATGTATCTGTTTGGGACTCGAACGAGAGTTATCAAATGGGCGCGCAATCGATAAAAAAAAGAGTCTGTAATGATACAGCGGAGCAAGGGATCAAACTTATCACTGATTATAAAAATCGATTGACTTATGATGAAGATCAAATACAATTTGTTCTTCAAGTTATCGCCGAATATCAAGAAAAAATTCTGAACGTAAACAAATGTACTCTACTTCAATCATTTCATAGATGGACTGCTATTACTTACGTAATATTTCATGTAAAGGTACGAATTTGCGGTACGTGATTGATGGGAAAAAATCAGTAAATAATATATTTTGTAACTCTTAATATGTATAATCAATGTACCCAATTCCAAATTTTTTAATTAATATTATGAGACTAATAAATATTTCAGTGTGGCCATAAAAAAAATGCATGTATTTTTGAAAATTAAACTGCTCGGTGGCACGTGTTCTCCTTATCCCAGCGCGTCCAAATTTTACACAGATTTTTGTTTTCATATCTTGACTAGTTTTTTTGCTAGACGTGAAATTTTTTTACCGAAGCCAAAATAACGGCCACTAATATATATATATATATATATATATATATATATATATATATATATATATATATATATATATATATATATATATATATATATATATATATATATATATATATTAATATATTAAATATATATTAAATAATTTACGTTTAAAAATATAAATTAGTAGCAAAATTAATAAACATTATAACAATAAAAAATGCCTACAATTCTAAAAAGAATCTATTATTATCTCTCAATACTCATAAACAATTACTTAATGATTATTTTGCGGAAAAAATTACGAATCACATGCGAATTTACGATCACTTTAAATATCGAAAATTGCATTTTTAACACTGAGTATACATATCTGTTAAACAAAATGTATATATTTTCAAATATGTGTCTATTAATAATTAATATATGGATATACATGATATATTGTATACATATATTAAAAAACGGTAAAGCGGTCGTAAAATGCTTGTTATATTATATTAGATGTAAGATATATATTAGTTCTTAAGAGAAACCTGTATATGTAAACGCCCGAAAGGGTATACCTGGAATAAACTTATACTACTATATTAAAAAACGAAAAATTAATATACATTAAATTTAGATTAACATAAAAATTAATAAATAAGATCACAATAAAAAAATATCTACATACAATGCATTGCAAAAATAATCTATCATTAATAACTCTCAATATTCATAAACAATTACGCAATGGTTTTTTCCCAAAAATATTACGAATCACATACGAATCTACGATCACTGTAAATATAAAAAATAGCATTTTTATCACTGAATACAATAATTGCAATGAGCTTAACGACTAGCTCAGTAAAGCCCAATTTGACATCGATGAACAATTTTTGCATCACCCTGTACCCGTGCGAACTGGAGTGCATTTTTTTCGTTTTTTTTCAAGATTTGTTTTTTCGCTGCCCGCACCACCCGCGAATCTCAAACAAGATCTCGGACGATACGTTCCAGACTTTGGTCGTTGTGTGAAGTTTTCGCCTCGTCTACCTGCTCGTACACACGCACGTGGTGTACTCGCACGCACGTGGTCGAGGGCGAGAAGGACGAAATATAGTCGGGTGACACGGGAGAACGCATCGAAACGGGGTCACCGCGGCATATCGAGAATTTATTCGGCTCCCACCTGACGGGAGGAACAGAGGGGGGATTTAAATGACGAGACGCTGCGATTCCAATCTCGAGATTTCCCTCGCGAAGGAGCAAAGGGAAAAGTAGATAAGGTAAATACCGAGTCAGCCTTCAAAAACGAAATTTTTCGTTTTAGGAGCTTTGACGCGGCCAATTGCGAGGCTTTTTGTGACCGTCACATAAGCCGATATCACACGCGTTCACATATTTTCCATTACGGAGGAAAAAGTGATGACCCGGAGGCCATTACCAATCGGCGGAATTTAATTTTCAATATTTTCAACAGTCGCCCGTGACTTTCTCCCACTCTTCGCTTGTTGTGTCATTCTCTTAATACAATCTCACAACCCATTTCGATGAATTTATGATTAATTTGTTTTTTTTTGTTTATTCAATTCGAAATTATTTTGATAATTGTTTTGTCGATAAAAGTTGAGAAGTGTTCAATTTAATGATCTTTTATGATTTTTTTTCGTTGATTGAAATTGAAGAGAGAATTATTTGATTCGAAATTCATTTGATTATTATTTTATCGATGAGAATCGGATGGGAATTATTTCATCAACGGATGAAATTATTTTATTAATTAAGGAGTTTATTAATTAGGAGCCAACCGCCCATCTACCAGTGTCGCTTTAATTAATCGAATTATTTTATCAATCTATCGAATTATTTTATCAATGAAAATCGAAGATTCAATACGAAATATTTTGATCAATTCTTTCGTCGATAAAAATCTAACCTCGAATTATTCCAATAGCTTTACCATCGATTTTTATTGCGATCGCCACTTGACATTCTCGCGAAAATCGAATGATTCTAAACCCACAGGGATCCCATTTTTCGTAGATGCAAATTTTTCACGCTCGATTCCTCTTCTCGTCAGGCAGGATTGAGAGAACAAACTAAAAATAAGCGGTCGAGATTTACTTTTTCTTTGAATTAAATTTGAATGGAATTAAAGATTACGACGGTGTTGAATATCAATAAGCAGTGAAGAAAAAGGAAAATCGAAGATGGCGTTATAATTTATGGTTCTTTTTATTATTTTTGTCCCTCCGAGTGGAAAGAGAGAGGAAAGAACGAACAGAGAAAAAGAGAAAGGGGGAGAGACGGACGAATAGATAAGATCGATAAATCTGTATTCCTTCTGGTCTTTCATGGCCCCGCTTGACATATGCCCGCCAGGTGAAAGGAGAAGAAAGGAAGAGGAATCGATATATATATATATATATATATATATATATATAAATGTGTGTATGGGCTAGTCCAGTCCGAGGCAATCGATTCGTGACCCTCACGGTTCATATACATTTTTTTCACTCTCTGTGTTGCACGAAAAAAAATCGACACCAATTTTCGAAACGCTTTCGTAAATTCGTGACTAGTCTCTTGAACGAGATTCTTAAATCATAAATCAATCCCGTCGACCGTAAAAAAGGAAAAATTTCTTTTTTCCCCCACGATCTTTCCCGTGCAGTGCTCGGTCGTTAATTGTCGTTAATTGTCGTTAACGGTCGTTAATTTCAAATTTGATATGAAATAATTTTATGATTAACAAAATGCAATATTGGATGAGATGGGTGCAAAAGGATGAAAAATATGTTGGTATTGTTTGAATAAATAATCTTTGACCAAAAACGATATTTAGTGAGAAATGTATATATTTTGGAAGAAAAAATTAATCAGTGGAACGGTGCAAAAATAGAGAGGCGGTTCGAAATAATTTAAAAGAATAAATAAAAATAAGATGCATTCATTTTTATGAGTTGAATAAATCATGTTTAGGTAATAGGGAACACAGTTGCTTTTTAATTGATTAAAAATGTGTTGACAATAAATTGTAGATTTATTGTAATTAATTGAACATTTATGACAATTCATTTCGAATTTATTGGATGTTCATCGCAAAACAACCAAAGGAGCGGAAATTTTGAAGTACGTTAAAAAAAAAGGAAAAATAAAAACACTAATTTTGCAGTTTATTTTCGTCATTTATGTTGTTTAAGGGGTTATGCCTAGTTGTAAAAGTCGAAAAATCACTTTTTCCAGCACCAATATTTCAGAACCAAGGACAATATATCATCTTGTTATGCCGTTGCCTGTAAATTTCAAGGAGACAGAATCAAAATTGACAGATTTATAGGCTGTTGTATTGACGCCGGTCGGAACGCTTGGGGCGTCGTTCGAAATTTTAAACGCTTTTCTCTCGAAAGTACGTTTCCAAAATCGATGAGCGAAAAATCTTAAAAACTACTCCATAGATCTATTGGAAATTTTTAGGCCTTTTTACAGATGTAAAAAAATAGTATTTGATCGGAGGATTTTTTCTCCCGATGTGTACTTTCCATTTGATAAACGAAAAAGCCCATTTTTTTTCGCAAAAAATAAAGACTCTCTCTTTGAACACGCGCTATTTTTTAAATTTGATATATCGGAAATTCCTTTGAGTAATCATAGGATAAACTAATATACCAACGAAATCTGTTTGATTCTTTCATATTAGATAACCTGGCTCAGAAGGGGCATCGCTCACCACAAAAAACGTTTTTGATAGGTTCTTTCCGGAAACTGGGTGTAATTCGATCATACTTAAGGGGTCTTCTCACTTTAGACGCTCAAAAAGGCTACTTTCGTGATTTTTTTGATAAGTTTATATTATATATATTGATATGAAAGTTGTTACACTTAATAAATACACTTTCGAAATACATCAAAAATTTTTTTTATGTATTTGTGTAACCCAAACAAACTTTAAGGAGGTACACTAGCTTCAGCAAAATGGTGATAGATCAATAAAATTTGGTGAATATATTCTTTAGTATTATTCATGTAGATACACATTTCTTCAGATTTTTTGGTTGTGCCGTTTTCTTACAAATAATTCACAAGCGTTTATTCTTATACCCGGAATATATACCTATATCTATAAAAACGCTATGCTTATACACGTGAACTTCAATGTTCAATTACGCGATAACGGCACAATGAAAAAATCTGAAAAAAATTGTATTGACATATGTAATACTAAAGAATATATTCACCAAATTTTATTGATCTATCACCATTTTGAAATTTTACCATGGTTTAGCATGGCAACATTGTATGAAGCTGGTGTACCTCCTTAAACGCCTTTTTCTTGAAACAACGTTTTTCGCCGGCTTGTTGATAAAATCTTCTAAACTACTGAACCGATCCTTATGAAATTTTAACAACATATTCTTTACAACTATCGCGATCTCGCATATCAAGGGTTTTAAACACTTTTATATTTACTTTTTTCCCCAAAAACTGTGAAAAAAAACACGTTTTTGTTTTGTTTTTTTTTTCGAAAAATGACCGCCATTATGTTATTTTTGCATATATCAAAAATTGTATGATGTATGCTATAGCCATGAACATACTGGATCTAAAACCGTTTGATTTTTTTGTTTCGTATGATCCATCTCCGAGATTTCATCAACAGCGCAGACCTACCATTTTTTTAGGACACTTTTTTAACTACCATTTTCCTCTATAAATAGTGACTTAAATTAATAAATAAATAAATTTAGATGTATTCCGAAAGTGTATTTATTAAGTATAACAACTTTTATATCAATATCTGTAATATAAACCTGTCGAGAAAATTCATGAAAATAGCCTTTTTTAACGTCTAAAGTCAGAAGACCCCTTAAGGGATCATCACAGTGTACAATTTTCAAAAAATCGTTTTTTTTTGCATTATCCGATAGTACGGACCGTTATAAACATTTTATAAGCATCGCCGATTGATCGTGCGTTGACAATTTGCATGAAAATTCCGCATTCGAAACTTTAAACACGTTTTTCTCGAAATGTCATTTTTCTTGCTATGGAAGATTTTTTGGAATCTTTATTTTTTTCCTCAAAAAACTGTCGAAAAAATAGGCTAAATCCGATATTTTTTTTTCAAATCGCCGTCATTTTGTCAATTTTCATTAAAAGAAAAAACGTCCATAGCAAGATAGCAATTTTCATACTGATTAATAATCCTTATACACATTTATAAAACCGTTAAAAAATGTAAAAAGAATAAAAATTAACGTTAAAAAAATTATTTGATGTTCTTCATAAGTGCTTTGATTCGACATAAAAAATTAGACTGATTAGCGTATTTTAACTACCGAAAAAAAATCGCGAAAATCAGCTTTTTTCGTATCCCTTTACACTGGGGCCAGTCCACTTTTAAAAGTTCAGAAAATCGTTTTTTTTTATTACTGTTTTCGAAAGTTCATACATTCAGAAATATTGTGTCAAAATTTTATGATAATCCGGGTTCGCTAAGTATTTTTTTTTACCTCAACGTCAGGACCTCATTTCGTCTACCTGAGCTTATAGCGCGCTCGGCCGATCATAGTATAAACTTCAAACGCGTTTTTCTCAAAACAACGTTTTCAAAATCTAGCTCCATCGTATCTCTAAAACTAATAAACCGATTATCTTGAAATTTGAACCACATATTGTAAACATGATTTGCAACAAGATAACCCTCGATGGTTTTAAAATTTTCATTTTTACTCTTTTTTTGCGAAGAACCGCGTTTTAAAAATACTTTTTTCGTTTTTCATTTGCAATTCTTTTATTTTTTGATAAAAATTTATATCCAAGGGTCATTTTGTAGCTGGTGCCATACTGAATCTAATGGACTTTGATTTTTTTGTTTCAGACAAGCCGTTGCCGAGTTGTGATGGAGCTACCTAGCCCACCTAATTTTGAGGCGTTACGTTAAACTATAGTTTTTGTACTTAAAAATGAAGAAAAATGAATTAAATTTTTTTTAAATGTATTTCAAGACTTTATTTATCAAGCCCAACAACTTTTATATTAATACGTTTATAAAATCCTCAAAAAAAATCGCGAAAATAGCCTTTTTTCGTGGCTCCAAAGTGGACTGGCTGCTTAAATATTTTTATACAAAAAAAAAAATACAGAGTGTTATTCAGGTGGTACTTCTTTAAATAATTTTAAAGAATTACTAAATAATTCTAAAAAGAATTACTACTTAAAGAAAACTAATTTTGTAAAAATGTATTATTACGATTTTCTATTAAAAAAATCACAAAGATGAGCTGTTTTCGACTGTTACAACTAGGCATAACCCGTTGAGGCTGCTCCATCGGCTTGCAGCATAAAATCGATAACACCTGAAATGATTTGTCAGTAGGCTCAGTCAGTGTTCAGTAGGCTTTGCTGGGTTGAGTGCACGAGTGAAAAGAAAAACACAAAGAAATCATTCAAAAATGAGAATTTTGATGAAAATTCGTGAGGATAGTGGCTCAATATCGATCTGACCTGAAATGTTCGATGTTGAAGATGAGGATTCCCTTACGATCGGGACTCGTTCGAGTACGTGTACGTCCCGAGTAGAAGGATTTGCTGGCGGAGCTTTCCCTGCCTGGGGCTAGCCGGCAGGCACCAAAGATCGCGACACAAATTCCACCTGACGGGTCGGCGTGCAGGTGGAAATATTGAACGGCCTTACCGGTGCCTCCATCTTGCGGCGATCGTCTCGAAGGATCGAGCAAGTTACGTTGGATCATCGGCATTGACGATCGTCGATCTTTCTCTTCTCGAGATCGACTTCCGGTAAATTATCGATCGTCGGTTTTTAATTCCCTTTTTTTTCTTCCGTTTTCTTTTTCGATATTGATCGCCCCCATCGACAATTTTTAGTATTTTCTGCATTCCTAGAAAAAAAATCCTTTGGATCCATTCCGAATTCTGATTTAAAACAAACTATTGTTTTAATTGTAAAAGCAAAGAATTGACCGAACGTCGAATGGGATTCAATTGACTAGAAGATAAAGCTTGACGAGTTTATTTACACAATTAATTTAAATAAATAAACAATTTTAATGATTTAATTGACATGGCTATCGTTTTATAATAATTTACACGATGTTTTATTTGTGAAACTACGTAAATTATCCGAGCAATTTTAGTGTAATATTCAAGTCGATAGATTATAATTCGACGATACATTTTTCAAATTTTTTTTTTTCGGGAGGAGAGTGGCGAAATGTGCGGTTTTTCGAAAAATTGGGGACGACGTACCCAGAAGGCCGAACAAACTGACGTCCATTAGGGATGAGGCGAAACGGAGGGGAAGCGAAAATAAAGGATGAGAAGGAGCAACAGGCCCTCACGCGAGTGTGCCGCGGAATCCCTTGTTTGGGTTATATATATATATATATATTTAAATTGACTTGTAGCTCACCAAAATTACTTTTAGATAAAAGTACAATATTATAAATAATATTTTTATTAATTATTTTTTTATACAGATATCATAAACAAATCATAACAAAGTAATCAAATAAATACAAACAAACTTATAAATCAAATACTTGAAAACAATAATAAATAGTCAGAAAATTCATATAAATTTTATTTCAGCCTCGTCATTATTAATGCCCAACTTGAATGCATTTTTGTAATCAAACAAATAATAAATGAATAAAACACTTTCGATATTGGGTTTGCTGCATCTGCGGGAATTCCATGACAAGCTTTAGAAATTCCGAATTCTTGTTCTTTTTTAAAATCCTTTTACGTGTTTTTTTCGATGTTTTTCCAACTGTTTTATCGTTCCGACGTTTTTATTGGCAATAAACGGTGTCAAACGAAACTCCAATCCCTTTCCGGGTTTTTGCTGATGCTATGGGTAGACAGTGTGTATATATATCTGTGTGTGAATCCTCGTTCGTGTATGTAGAGCCTCGGCGACCTTGACCTACGGGGTTCTCGGCGCGCCGGCGTCGCGCCCTCTACTCCTATCGCACTTCCACAACCGACAATCCCCAACTTCCATCCCCCATTATACTACTTCAGGAACACTTTCCACCTCCGCTGTGTCCGCACTGTACACATGTAAGGGCAACTTCAGCTGCGATCGTCATCTCAAATTCTCGGTAAAATAATCGAGCATGGCGCCTCGGGAGGATTTTTGGATTATTTTTTTTCGGCGACCACAACTCGTGACAAAGATTTTCGATAGGGACAACTTTCGTCGTTAGGCTGATAGAAAATGGGTCAGAGCTGATTTGAGAAAAAACGCGCCGAGGGCAAAGTGCGGTAGATAAAAATTCTTCGCGGTAAAAAGGCGCTGTGAAAAATTCTGAAAAAATTACTGAACGCTAACGGTATCGAGAGGAGAGAGTAAAAAAATAAGCGGATCGATCGAACGGCGTTTGAGCCCTCGACGGGCTGTTTTATCGGATTGGAGCGAGGGTCCGAATTATCAAAATTCCTTGGTACTCGATTCCGGTGAGATTTCCCTACTCGCCGAGACTCTCAGCTGGGGCTACTATTTTTTTTTCACTTAATACAATTCAAGATGAACAACTTTGACAGGCACCATTTTCGCGCCTGCCACCGTCGATAAAAAATTACGGCCGACTTAAAAAAAATCTGGACGATCGAGCTTTTCGTTTTTCGAGAATTTTTATCTCGCAAACGATGGGAGATAAAATTCTGAAAAAAAATCCATATACTACTCCTATGGCGAGGAGTGTGATAAAAATTTGACGATGTGATCGAGAGGTGTCTGGAATTTTGTCGATTCTGCAACGAACGCCCCATAGATCCACCGGCACTACCCATCCGTGGGTTGAATATTACGAGCGGTGGAGGCACAGGGGGAGGTCCGAGAGTTTGAGGGGTGTAGTTTGTAGGGAGGTCTCCTGGATACGTTCCCGAGGCGTCTTTTCCCGATCCACAGTTGACTGCGAGCCGTCACGATCGCACCATGACGATCTAAAGGTGCGATCGTTCATATCTCCATGAATTTATCCCGACAAAGCATAGTTTAATCCTCATCCCCTTCCCCCTCGGGCGATACTCTTCAAAATACGCCGTAGTGTAGTACAAAGTACTGTTTCACCCTCAAAATGAATATTCACATACACATACACATGTTCATCCAATGCAAAGTCATCAGTCGGAAATAATGAAATTGCAAAGCGATCAATTTTTTCGAGAATCGTGAGGGCGATTTTTTCTGTCGCATTTTTTTCCCTCGAGCCCGGGCACACACGCGTTTAATTTTTCTCACCCATAACCGTGTCGATGACTGCCATGTATCTCCCGTCGATGGAGAAATGCAGGTGGGTCGAAATTTTTAATCAAGTCCCGACGAAAACGAAGGTCAGATCGCACCACATTTTTACACGCTTTTATTTTCTTTTTTTAATTTAGAATGTATTACACCAATGTATTTATTTGAGGAATTTATTTACGCGCGGAATTTATTTATTTGAGTAATTGGATTATGTGACGAATTAATTTATTTTACAAATGTATTTATTTGTAAAAATTTATTATAACGAAAATAGAATATGTATCCGGTATTTAATTGAATGGATTGTAATACTATTTTTCAAAACAATTTTCAAAAGATTCTCCATTTTCTTGCTATTTTTTGGCTTTTTATTTTTCATTTCATTGGACCGATTAGTGAATATGTAAATTGAAAAAAAAAGTTGAAAACACGGCGAGAGAGAGAGAGAGAGAGAGAGAGAGAGAGAGAGGTTGAGAATTTCAAGCTTCCGGTTGAAGGGTCACGAGACTCGCTTTGGCATCACGTAAGCGTTCTCCGTCCATTTGGCCGAGCGCTCTTACTCACCTGGTCCCCGGCATTGGAGTGAAAGTGCGTTGCGGTTCCGTGCAACGTGAAAAAAAAAGAAAAACAAAACATTTTTACGTAAAAATAATTCATTGAAATGAGATTACCGTCTGAAATGAGTGATAACGCTTGGCACTGCAATTTCGACTAATAATTTTATATTATGTTACATCCGGTTTTCACTCGGAAGTAATTCAATTGTATGTATATAATCGATTTTCCGATGCGATTTTTTTTGCCTCCGTTGTACGTCGAAGACGCATTCGGATGACCAGAAGAATGCAGTGTTCTCGTGACCGGATGCGGCAAAATTCGCGAATAACCGGAAATGGAAGTGGGGCGTGTGGCGGGGCTAAGACGTAACGAAAATGTTAAAAGTATAGGATACCAAACAATATAAAATAATATAATATAATATAATATAATATAATTTTGTACACTGAGAAAAAAGAATCGTCGAATATGCAAAATGCATTTTGTTGTCTCGAAATTTTGTTGTTTTAACAGTTGCTCAGACATACTAAATAAGCTACAGTTCACACCACTATACTATTTTAACACCAACTATACTGTTTTGTTATGCCAATAAAAAATCAAGTTGAACGTATTTAAAGATACATTTTGTTAAACCAACTAAATTTTGGATGGATGAACGAATTTTTTTATTCAGTGTAGCAACAGTACCTTTATTTAATGTATACCCTCGCGGGTTTTCACATTTTCCTCCTTCCTTCATATACTTCTTATCGCGAGTTGACACTAACTTGATAAAATTGGCACATAATCACCTTGTAGCAGTAAAAGGGAAGAACAAAGACAAAGGAAAACAAAAAAAGAATAAATATATAAGTGAATAAATATACGTATATATATAACTTCACATAGCGTCTCTATATTAATTTACATGCTATCGCTGTTTCCCCTTAGCTCTATATTCGCCTTCTATTCTTATTGCTTTCATTGTTGCCTCATCATTCTCCTCCCTCTCATGCTTCCTCGCTAGTTTTTCGAATTGTCGCGCTATTTCGCACATTTCTTCTACTATTTCCTTCCCCTCTAATGCCTTTTTCCAGTCCCCTTCCGGTTCTTCTCTTTGTTGTTTCCTCCATTGTTCGAAGTTTTGTAGTGACTGCTTCTCCGTTTGTTGCTTTGCCTCCTCACAATTCCAAATATGTGCCAATGTTTCCTCCGCTCTCCTGCATACTCTCCATCTCGTGTCTCTAAACCCTTTCACCGCCTCTCGCCCCGCGCACCACATTTTTGCTCAGGTTTCTCTGGTTTCCCCTTTTGGCTTCGTCCCAGTGCGCGGATAAGGTTCCGAAAGCCCCCAAGCTCCGATCGAGTTAAAATTTTGCACTAACCTTTCTTTTAATATTTCAAGACAACCCCTTAAGGGATTTTTGGCGACTCGCAATAGTTTTAGAGATATTGAATCGTTAAGTTTTTTTTTAAGGTTAAGGTTCCGGACCTCCCCCCTCCCACCGATTGAGCTAAAATTTTGCACAAACGTTCCTTTCAATATTTTGAGACAACCCCTACAGGGATTTTTGACGGCTCGCAATAGTTTTCGGGATATTGAATTTTGAAGTTTTTTTTCTAACGCGTGCCGACTATACCTATATCTGCTACGCCTCCGTTCATGCCTACAGTGGGTAAAAAAGTATTTGTACATCTCGCACGATACTGTTGATAATGTGGCTCTATATTTTTGTTCGTGTTTTCCCATGATTTTTGTAAACAGACGCCACGTATATTTAGGATACGCTATCGAACACAGAAACTTAATAGAGCATTTTATTTTTTTCGAAGGAAAATTTGAAAAAGACGACGTGTAAAAATACTTTGTTAACCCGCTGTATATATGTTCTCATGCTCTCCGTTTCGCCCAAACAAACCTAAACAAACCCAAACCAACCCGATAATCCCTTTAAGGGCGGTCTTAAAATATTAAAAGGGAGGTCAGTGCAAAATTTCAGCTTGATCGGAGGTTTTCGGAATCTGATCCCAGTGCTCTTCCATTCCCATCTCTTTCTTCCTTTCCTTGTATTCCTCGCAGAATTTGGACTTGGCAATTTTTCCCCAGTTCCCCGGTATTTCTTGCTCCGTCCGCTTCTGCACCGCTCTCCCTGTCTTCTGTTTCCATTCGTCCTTGTTTTCTCTTCGTATTGTGTCGTCTGTGTAATAAAATATAATTTCATTATAGATAATATGTAATATCGTATTTTCTTTATGTGTTAATTATTTTAGTATATTATTTTATTTATTTGTATATATATATGTTTTTATAAATGTATTCCTCAGAGGTACGGGGTCCTTCCCCTTTCACCATCCCCTCCTTTATTCCTTCCATTCACAATCCTTCCAGAGTCCCCCCCCCCCCCCCCCCCAGAGTGTTGACCGCAGCCACTCTTTCCTAATGCACTACTGTATCGCATTTGCACGAGGGCCCAGGGAAACTGCGGAAACCCTGGGCCGATACGACGGCTATATTTGGCTCAGTTTCAGTTGTATTACCATCAGAAACTCAGAGAAACTGCCTCCCTCTCAGAGGTTGATGCGCAAACCAGTGCACGGGCAAGCGGTCACCGCTCCAAGTATTGGCAGCCTCCAATGCTGCTTAACTTCAGTAACCGCCGAGCCCGCACACTGACCGCGCGCCCATCTCTGTCGGTCTATTTGTTTGTATATTATTTTAGTAAATTATTATATATAATATATTATATACTATACAGGGTGTCCCAGAACTGAATGCTTTCCCTGGAAAGGGGTGTTCGGGGTGGAATTCTGAGCCGATTGATATAAGCATTTGTGGGTCTCAGATCAACCGCTGAATTATTATTCATTTTCAAAGGCGGACCAATTAGGTGCGCCCGATGAGCCCGCCCCCATCCGTGGTGCCTGGCGGGAGCACCGCAGCTACAGGCACCACTGTACGCGCATATCGCTCACTGACGTACGCCGGCTCATCGGGCGCACCTGATTGGCCGGCCTTTAAACATTTATAATAATTCAGAGGTTGATCTGAGACCCACACATGCTTATATCAATCGGTTCAGAATTTCACCCCCAACCCCCCATTTCAGGGACCGCATCAAGTTCTGGGACACCCTGTATACTGCCATATAATAATGATAATACTGATAACAATATTAATAAAAGCAAAAAAATAATAATAAAAAGCTAAATAAAAATAAAAATAAAAACAAAAATCCATAATTATTGTTGTTGTTATCATTATGGTAATATCTGTTCATATTCATAGTAATAGTAGTACAAATAATAATTATGTCTATTATTGATAACATGAGTACCATGTTTATAGTCAATAAATATTGATTATAAACATGGTTTATAGTCAATATTTGTTTATAGTCAATAAATATTGACTATAAACATGGTACCAGTCAATAGTACCATGTTGACTAGTACGAGAGCGGAAATGATAATAACAATTGATTGTTATTATCATTTCCGCTCCTGACCTCCACCATTTCAAGGCCTGTCGCCGGGATTAGCGTTATCACGAGCAGTAGACGAGCATTTCAAAATTCTGAGCTTCCGTCGTATCTTCCTCACTGAAAATTGCATGCGATTCACGGAACTTTTAGTCCTTGCTAAATACTCTCGTTGACGCTCTGTCTCCCTCCCTCTCTCTCTATATATCTATATATATTTCTATCTCTATCTTCCTGTCCCTTACGCGTCCTCGCATAAACTCCTTCATCCTCCTAATAATCTCGCAAGCTCCCGTTTCTCCCGCCATTCTCACCCCTTCGTGACTCTCCATTAATATCTCGGTGCGCCTAAGGTCACAGTCTAGCAATTTCAATCGGACACGTTATAATCGTTCGCACAGGTCCATTAGACGCATTTTAATCCCCCCAATCCTGCATGAAAGGATTTTGTCTTTTTTTCTTCTTGCTGAAATTTTCGTTTTCAACTGTCAAATAAAAATAATTCGTTCGGAATTATGGACTGAAAAAAAAGATTCGTGACCGAAGGATTTGCCTTGACACGAGAAAATTTCCAATCGACCTGGTATTTTTCGAGCTTTCGTCCTCAGAAAAATTCCCGCAAAGGAGGTCATGGTGCAAAAGATGCTACGCCGATTTGCCATTCATGCCACTTCGCCATAATCTTTTTTTTTTCTTACCATGGAACGCAAGGAAAGTGACGGAGCTACCATTCGAACGTGGATCGGATCTCAAGCAGTCTTTTTTTTTCGTTCTCTTTACTCGTTGCACGACCCCATTCTTGTTGGAAAATTTAATTATAGAATTTATCGTTTATCTGGGCGTGCAGGAAACGGATTATTCTAGGGTCACTTGTTGCATCGTAACCTTTACACGAGACATATCGACGTGCTCACGCGTGCATACGGAAAAATATTCTCGGACGCGCTGTGTATCGGGATTATATTTATTGTCACGTAGACATTATTGGCTCATAATTTAATTAAGAATAACGTCGCTGGTTTTCTTTCCCGTCAATTGAAAATATAAACGAGCTTGAAAATGACTATAATATTATTAATACGCAATTTATTTATTAAGCAATTCATTTATTTATTTATTTCATTTTATTTTATTTATTTCATTAATTTTATTGTTTTATTAATTTATTAACAACATCGCTAATTTTCTTCCTTTTTAATCGAAAATATTGATAGTCTCGAAAATGACCATCATTGTATTAATACTCAAATCATTGAATATCAGAAATGATAATCAATTAAGCGAAACCACCAATTTCGCATCGATTTCTGGCAATCAAAAAGAATATTACCATCCATTCCTCATTAACATTATTGTTTTTAATTTTTCAATTTAATTCTTAATGTAACGTTTGTGATTAGAATTTTTTTAAAAGTTCTCGATTTCCTCCTGCTTTGCCCATTCTTTTGATTGATAATTAATGTATTCATGACAATAACATCGCTAATTTCCTGCCTTGTCGATTAAAAATTTTGACAATCTCGAAAATGGCTGAATATCGTTAAATTAATACCTAATTTATTAAATATTAAAAATAATAGTATTAGAAAAAAATCGAATATTTAAAAATATTAAAAAATTAATTAATAAACACATTAATAATAGTAGTGAAGCCACCAATGTTTGGTCAAATTTCAGCAATTAAAAAATGTATTGGAATTTACTTCTCATTAACATTATTATTGTTTTTTTTTAAATAATTTAACCTTCGCGATTAGAATTTAGAAAAAAATCCCTCCATTTTTCCCACTAATTTGATCTGTTTTAGTTTTTTCTCCGAAATTTTTGGCCAAAATGCGAGCACAATTTAACGAAAAGAAAAGCGAGCAGATCGATCCGGTCTCTTCGCTACGCTGGGCGGTGACGATTTTCCGTTCGATTCCCGCACACGAGACTCGAGACGAGCTCGCGTTTTGATCGCGTGCAAAGGTCGAATTAATAAAATAAGAAGAAAAAAAACAAAGCAAATTTCCCCCGTGTGTGGCGTGTGAATACACCAATGCGAGGGTCGATTGATGCCTTCGGAGACTTGGGCTCCTCTCGTGCCAAACTGATATTCGGGTGGTCGCGTAAATAAGGGTTGAAGTTCGTGACGATCTTTTCTTCGGGCTAGTGATCCTAATCGTAACAATGAAAAGCCTCAACAGGGAGAATATTGATTTTTTATTATTCTCTTTTTGTCTATTAATCTTAAGGCGGGACACCACTGTGACTGGTAAAAAATCGATTATTTTTTTTTTGCATTTTCTCAAAGTATACATGTTCAAGAATATGTGAAAAAATGTTCAAGTTCAAATATTGAAAATTGATCAAGTTACAGACGATTTAGTGAGAGCAGGTAGCGCAACGATTTACGTATATCTAATAAAACGTTCAATTGCGTTTTTCTCGAAACGACTTTTTCTCAACCTGGCCGGAATTATAACTCCAGTTATAACTGTCCCATTTTCAGTTAATAAAAATCAAAATGTCCCTAGTTGTAGTAGCTATCGTTGTACGTAGTCGTTTTTTTTTAATTTAGTATTTTTAAGGGGCTATACCAGTTTGACACTTTAAAAAAATACATTTTTTTGTTGCCTTTGGGGGCGTCCATTAATTACGTGAGGCGTTTAGGGGGGGGAGGGGGTCGAGCGAAATCTCACCCAATCTCACGTGGGGGAGAGGGGGGCTTCGGCAAATATCACGTAATTTTAGTAATTTTAGTAATTTTAGTAATTTTAGTAATCACATAATTTTTATCACGTAGGGAAAACCTCCCTACTACTTTACATGGTGGAGTAAATGGTACTACAACCGCAGTTACTTCTACTACAATTTATTTTCCGTGAACGTATGCATTTTAAAAAATCTCACGTGAGATTAGGGGTGGGGGGAGGGGGTCGAGCAAAATCTCACGACATCTCACCAGGGGGAGAGGGGGGGTCGAAAAATCGCCAAAATCACCTCACGTAATTAATGGATGCCCCCTTTCTCGACAGCTTATAGCTGGCCAGGTATAGCTGATTAGCAGTTTTTATGGTAAATATCATTTTATTTTGCAAAAATCGATAGTTGTATCTCTAAACGCGTTTTTTTTTTCGAAATGAGTTTTTTCCAATATGCTGACATTGTAACTCGAAGAGCAAGTATCCGATTGACTTGAAATTTGAACTGAGTACTCTTGAATATATTTACTCTACAATGACAGAGGATATTTTTGATTGGATGACAATGGACGATTTGGCATTGAAAAAAACGACCATTTTATAGGAAAGAAAACAGACTTTCTTTCATAACTACGCCATTTTGTTAGATTTTGATATTTTTTTGAAAATCCTACGTCATTGTACAGGAAATACCTTCCAGTTTAAAGATTTTTTTTTCTTTTTCGGTTCCAGCTACTCAATCGGCCGGAATCATGTCAGCAGTGGAGGAACATTTTTTTTTGGCGCCTCCGAAGTCAGCGCATAAGTCTCTTGGATCTCAATATTTTTTTATGAAAAAATTATGTAATATAGGTCAAATATAGCCAAATATATTCTTAATTTTCCGAACCATTTAATTGAGTACTTTTCTTCCAAAAAAATTTCCGAAAATCACTCAAATGTTAAGCGTTCGTACTAGTATAGCCCCTTAAAGCCCCCGAATATGAGTAAAAATTTCGCTAAAATTATACTATTTTGAACACCCACCTTTTTGCGACTTTTTTCTCGAAATCGCCTACGTACGACGACAACGACATTTATATAGATTATGAAACTTTTTTGTTTTTATTTTTCAGACCAACCATTGTCAAGTTATCAATTCGGCCGTTGGACCACATTTTTTCTACATAGACTCTATTATACCTCAATAACGTTGTTAATTTTGAATTGTCTAAAATGCAAAATTACACGAAATACGTCAAATGTATGCTTAATAATATACCCTTTTTCCAAATCCCAAATAAATAATCGAGTAGATAAAAAATCGGAAGAAACGACCTTTCGGCCCGTCACAATGGTGTCTTCCCTCAAATTAAAGTTTAATTAATTAAATTGTACTCATTACAATTCAAATGTATTCTCTTGCTCATCTTTCAGACTTAAAAACCGTCTTTTTCTCGACCCCAATTTCCTTCCGATTCGTTTTATCTGGTTTAGTTTTTTCGAATTTTGTTTTCATTTAACGTCACTCCTTTCCTCTCATTTTGCGAAAATAATTAGCACTGAGCTCGCAAAAGGGAATACTAAAAAAAAATATTGCTTTCTATTGCTCACTAACTTTATTATTATATTAAAATTTTATTCGATGAGCCTTTGGGATTGCAATAAATAAATAAAATTCCTTGACCCCTTTTCCGTTTATTCGATCTGTTTCAGTTTGATCGAAAATATTTTAATTTGTTTTCATCCTCTTCTCTCATAGGCAAAAGTAATTAATTATTGCTCATTAATATTATTTTTTATTCAAACATATTTACTTTGCGACTCTCGTTCGATCACTCGATTGAAATTTTCCTTCGAATTTCTTAACTTCGAAATCGGTTGGATAAAATCAGACTTTAAACTTGAAGTGTAGGTGAGTAAAATGTCGTGAGCAGCACGACGAATGATTTGGTGAAGTGGCGGGTATACAGATCGATATATACGAGCAGGGAGGTTCAATGTCGCGATATAGTCAGCCTTGCATCGCGAGGTCACGTCCAAGGGAAGGAGAGTGATAGTCCTTCGGGCTACCCTATACAGTTATACAAACGATTTGAATCGTTAATCTCTTCGGTTCCCAGGTGTAACCGAACTTCGTTTCACGCGTCCCCACGTATATTTGTTTGGGTTTGTTGGGGTTTGTATAACAATCTTCGATTAATTGATTACATTTTTGTCTTTAGTGATAGGGCAAGATTTTTTATCGTCTACTAAACATTTTTGGTAGGCACTTTTTTACAAAACTGTATTAATATTAATAAATTAATAATCGATCAATAAATTATCACGATAATCCGAATTGGAAAAATGATGAATTATAGATTAATCGATACATTATAATTATTATTTAATAAACGTCAAAGAATTAATAGTTGTGCGTAGTTATTTTTCATTTATTATCTTATTATTTGATAAATATTAACGAATTGATATTTATTCGTAGTGTGTTGAAAAAATCGATTGAAAAGAGGACAAAGATGCAGTTATTCCGTGCTAAATGATCGTCCAACTTCAAACAAAGGATCTTCATTTCAATTCTGGTATCAAGGTCCCTTGCTTCAATGGGACACTGTAGATTGCTCTTTTAAGGCCCCAAGAAATATTTCAACGTTAATTAACGGGCTGTCATACTTGGAAAGCTTGTATATTCTTGTGAAAAAATAGAAAGGAGGTGAAAAAACCGACCATTAGTCATTGGAATTGTCCTCGCCTCTTTCTCTCTCCGTCTCTCTCCCCCGCTTGTTAAGCAGGAAGTATTTTTCTTCAGTTCTCTTTCCTTTGTTCCAACCTCTGAGTCGTTCAATGCGAACGTTTTTTTTCTCCGATGCACTTGAAACAAGGCATTCATTTTCGTCGTCCCTAATTCCTGTACTTTTCGATAACAAGTGACCTCGCTACTTCTCGATAATATACCCTTGCGAGCTTTTACAACTAAAACCCTTTAATTTCTACCCCTTAATCGTCGCTTGCCTATTTCAAGTTGCTTAGATACTACCCCGGTTGACCGCTGTTCGGTTCCAAGTGCACTACCGTATTGCACGAGGGCACAGGGAAACTGCAAAAAACCCCTATACGGGCGGCATCACGGAGTTTCTGGTTGCGCCCAACAGCCGGAGACTTAGTGGGGCTGCCGTCCCGCTCGGCAAATCCAAGCTAGCGGCTGGACGGTCACCCATCCGAGTATCGGTCCGAGAATCGGTGTCTGAAGGGCGGTTGTGTTTTGCAGAAGCCACTGAGAGAGCTGAGCAGGCTGTGCCTCGGTACGACTCCGAACACCAACAACAACAGCAGCAACAACAACAACAGTGTCAATGGAAACGGGAACTTGAATCAACCGAGCAACGTGATAGTTGTCTCGGCCGATGTTGTCGCTAGTGAGCCACGTAGCGGTCTTCCGTTGTTGCAAGTATGGCCGAGCGACTCGCCAAGAGGCGAAGCCGATGGTCAGGCATTTATATTCCCGGATATTCAGGACAGCGTGCACGACAGTGGAATCGAGTCGATCCAGGTAAAGATCATATTTTAACATCCCCCAATGTCACCCAGTGATCACTTGGACCCCATGCACCCCCGAAAGACAATAAAATCGGTTTCCTAACCTCAAACGAAACGAAAGGCTTCTCCATCGCCGTGTGGCGTCGCCTGCAGCATAAGTCCGGCAACAAGTCCCCAACAGTCTCGAAGACCGAGCCTCTTGCATCCGGATCACGCGCGGCTGCATCTCCATCATCTGCACCACAATCATCATGGGCACGGTGGAACAAGAACTCCACCGTCCCCGGATTGCAACTCCATTGACGAAGAAGCGCCACCCGCGCCGCCAAGCCCATCGAGCTCTACGACTAGCAGCCTACGATCGATGCCGAGCTCCACCATGGCTTCGTTGCACTCCTCCCAGGATAGAAGAAGAAGCAGCAGGTACGGATCAGAGAGAGAGAGAGAGAGAGAGAGAGAGAGAGAGAGAGAGAGAGAGAGAGAGAGAGAGGAGAGAGAGAGTGAGTGAGAGAGGGCGGGTAGAGAGGGTTGGCTGGTGGGCTGGGTTCGGGGATTGGGACAGTGAGATGCTGGCCTACGTTCAATGAGACTTCAGTTCCGGGTTGGAGAGGGGGCGGAGGGATGGACAGAAAATTAGCTTGGAAGGTTGAACATTGACGGTTGGGACAGTGGGGAGTTGGGACAAAGTGATCTAGGAGCCTTCAGGCCCAGGCTAGATCGGAGACGGAGCGAGGGATAGAATATTAGTTTGGGTTGAGGATAAGGCTTAACTGGAAGGGTGCATATTGGGGATTGGGACAGTGAGGAGCTGGGAGAAAAAGATCAATGAGTTTTCAGTACCAGGATGAAGGTGAGACGGAGCGAGGGACAAAAAATTCGCTTGGATTGAGGATCAAGGTTAGCTGGAGGGTTGAACATTGGGTGCGGGGACAGTGGGGACGTAGGACAAAAGAATCAACGAGACTTCACTCGCAGGCTAGAGGGAAGGCGGAGCAAGGGACAGAAAATTAGCTTCGAAGGTTGAACATTGACAGTTGGGACAGTGGGGAGTTGGGACAAAGGGATCTATGAGCCTTCAGGCCCAGGCTAGATTGGAGACGGAGCGAGGGATAGAAAATTAGCTTGGGTTACGGATAAGGCTTAGCTGGAAGGGTAGATATTGGGGATTGGGACAGTGAGGAGCTGGGACAAAAAGATCAATGAGTTTTCAGTTCCAGGATGAAGATGAGACGGAGCGAGGGACAGAAAATTCGCGTGGATTGAGGATTGAGGTTTGCTGCAAAGTTGAACATTGGGTGTAGGCACAGTGAGGAGGTAGGACAAAAGAATCAACGAGACTTCATTCCCAGGCTAGAGGAAAGGCGGAGCGAGGGACAGAAAATTAGCTTGGGTTAACGATAAGACTTAGATGGAAGGTTAGATATTGGGGTTTGGGACAGTGAAGAGTTGGGACAAAGGGATGGGTCAAATGGATCAATGGATTAAAGGGAGCTAGGAGGTTGAAGATTGAGGATTGGGACAAAGATCCAGCTAGGACTGTAGTTCCACTCTCAATGACAATTTACGGCCTTAGGCCAATCTAGAGGCCGACAAAATAAGCTTTTTGGGGATGTTTTTTTTTCAGGAAAACTAGAAGATAAATCGATAAACTCCTTTTAATTACAAAAAGGGTCTTTATCATTCATATCAGTGACTGTATACAATGTATTTTTTTAAGCGATTAATTTAAAAATGGCGGCTGTGCAGCGTTTATCTCAAAACTGCATTTATTAAGTTGGCCGGACACATAACTCAGACAATTTTCAACCGATTCACTTGAAATGTTACATATATCTTGAAAAATACATTGTCTATGGAAGTACGTAGGATTTTTTTTTATATTGCATAGATCATTTGTTATTAACAATTATCCGACGATTTTTTAGGCAAATCTTTGGAAAGTGCAAACTTTGCTTCAAAAATCATCAGATAATTGTTAATAACAAATGAACTATGCGATATAAAAAAAATCGTACGTACTTCCATAGACAATGTATTTTTAAAGATATATTCAACGTTTCAAGTGAATCGGTTGAAAATTGTCCGAGTTATGTTTCCGGCCAATTTAACAAATGCTGTTTTGAGATAAACGCTGCACAGCTGCCATTTTGAAATTGATCACTTCAAAAAAAATATTATATATAGTCACTGATGTGTATGATAAACACCCCGTTTTGTAATCTCGATTTATTTTGTAGTTTTTCTGAAAAAAAAAATCCCCAAAAAGCCCATTTTTCGACCTCTAGAGTCGTCTAACCCCTTAAGAGGCCAGTCGACTTAGGAGCCACGAAAAAGGCTATTTTCGCGATTTTTTTGGAAGATTTTATAAAAGGTATGAATATAAAAGTTGTTGGGCTTGATGAATAAAGTCTTGAAATACATTTATAAAAAATCAATTCATTTTTATTCGTTTTTAAGTGCAAAAACCATAGTTTAACGTAACGCCTCAAAAATAGGTGGCTAGGTAGCTCCATCACAACTCGGCAACGGCTTGTCTGAAACAAAAAATCAAAGTTCATTAGATTCAGTATGACACCAGCTACAAAATGACCCTCGGATATAAAGTTTTATCCAAAAATAAAAAAATGGCAGACAAAAACGAAAAGAGTACAAAAAACGCGTTTTTTCGCAGTTTCTCGCAAAAAAAGAGTAAAAATAAAATTTTTAAAACCATCGAGGGTCATCTTGTTGCGAATCGTATTTACAATATGTGGTTTAAATTTCAAGAGAATCGGTTTATTAGTTTTAGAGATACGATGGAGCTAGATTTTGAAAACGTTGTTTCGAGAAAAACGCATTTGAAGTTTATACTATAAAAAGCTCTTAACTCTAAACGCAATCGGCAATTTCTACACCGTACAAAATCCCTCCTGATTGCTCATCATTGTCGTTTTCTTCGAGTCTTGCTTTCTTTCGATCTTTTGAAATTTTCAAAGTGGACTGGCCCCTTCAGTTCAGCGAAAGTTGTCAACGATCAACTTCAGTTGTTTTCGTAATTCCCGGGGATTGTTTTTTCCCTCGTCCGCGCCTGGCTAATGATTATGAAAAACATGTTTATACTTCCGGTGTTCGAAGGTACAGCGTGTTCGACGCTCTGGATCTCGAGTACGCGCTGCTGCGAGCAGCCGCACGTGGCTCGGTCGGACCCTACTCTCTGTCCGAGTCCATTCACAAGCTCACGTTCACCCAGAGCCTGGCGTTTCCGGCATTGGCGCGTGGCCTCGCCTCGAAACAGAGCATCCCGACCCGTCGACCTCAACAACACTCGGAGTCCGGTCTCAATGCCTTTGCGAAGGTCGTCACCGCCCTGGTACTCATGCTCGTCAGCGTACTCGTGTTCGGTGTCGTTTACAAATTCGTGAGAACGTGAGGGTGGCTTCTGGTGCCCGGACGCCACGAGGGTACCCCCAACGAATCGAGCAACCATCAGCACTTCCCTCGTGGCTCGGACACCAGCGACATCTTTGACTTTAGCGCCAACTGAGTTCGTTTGCGTTTAGTTTTGACCTTCTGGGTTCACTTTTTGGGGCTTGTTTGAGCTGGGACTTGCTATGGGAGATGTTTGGATTTAGGTTTGCTTTTTGGGGCTTGTTTGGGTTTGGGCTTGGTTTTTGGGACTTGTTTGAGGTTGGACTTGCCTTTTGGGGCTAACTGGGTTTCAATTTGCTTTTTGGGGCTTGTTTGGGTTTGGGTTTGTTTGGGTTTTGCTTTATGGAGCTTGTCTGTAATTTGCTTTATGGGGCTTGTCTGAGTCTGGACATGTTTTTGAGGCTTCTTTGGATTAAGGTTTTATTTTTGGGGCTTGTTTACATTTGGACTTGCTTTTTGGGTCTTGTTTGATTTTGGACATGCTTTTTGGGTCTTGTTTGATTTTGGACTTGCTTTCCGGGGCTTATTTGGGTTTGGGATTGCTTTTTGAGACTCGGTTGGGTTTAGCATTGATCCTTCAGGCTTGAGTTTGTTTTTTGAGGCTCGGTCAGGTACAAACGAAGTAAACTTCTCTCCTCCGATCAATAAACCGAAAAGATGCTCTTTTCGAAAGGAAAAATCCGAGATGACGAACATTTTGTCTCATGGATTTTTGTATGTGTTGAATTGCGAATTAGATATATTGTTTCTCAACGCGAAAAAACAACAAATCGAAAGATTTTATTTTCCAGCAAAAAGGATCGTGCGGCATCGACGAATGAAAATCGAACAATTTTTTCAAATTTATTAGGTGTTTTCGGTGTTGTGAGTCGATTTGATTTTATTCGTAAATTGAATCGACGAAACATTTGCGAAAGCGACATAAGGCAAAGCAACAATCGTGATTTACAGAGTGAAAGGAAAATGCGACGTGTGAATGCAATCGATAAAATGATGCAAGGTATAAATTTAGGTCGAACGTGTCAATTAATGATCGAACGAAAGAAAAACTTCATATCTGTATCGCTTAGCAAAACGAGTTTAAGGGGTAAGGCCACTGTAGCGGGGAAAAAATAAGTATATTTGGGGATTTTTTTTAGCGGGACAATGGAATAATTCAAAATTCTGAAAAAGGTCCTTTATTGTACATATCATAAGCTGTATAAAGTATTTTTTTTAAGTAATATAAAACAAAATGGCGGCTGCACAGCTTTTCTTCGACGAAGCCTTTTTTCATAGGCGCGCGGCCGGACCAACGGCACCTGCAATTTTTAATTTACAGTGAACGAATTTTTTTTCTCGATTATACATGTGAATAGCTACAGAAGTACGTAGGATTTTTTTGATATCTCGATTGTTGCACAAACAGCGCGTTTTTTAAATAAAAGTTCAAAATTCTCAAAAAAACATCGTCCGAAAATTGTATATGAAAAAAAAACTATGTAATATATCGAGAAAGTCCTACGTACTTCTATGAAGAATGTAATTGTGAATATACAGTTAAAATTTCAAGTCAATCGGTCAAGATTTTTTCGAGCTATGAGTCCGGCCGACTTGAAAAATGTAGTTTCGAGAAAAACGCGTTTAAAGTTTTCGGTACGGATTGCATCGGACTGAGAGGGGCTGCGTCAAAATTCAAAATAGAAGTATTTAGACATTTTTCCCACCTTAATCCTTTGAGTATGCCATTTTTAGGATATGAAGGCATATTTTAAGAAAAAAAATTGAATTTTTGAAATTTCTACAGTGGCCTTACCCCTTAATTTCTTTCCAATCGATTGAAAATCAATCCCGACGTTCTTGCCTGGAAAATAGAATTACGCGACCGAGCGAAGACCACCAATTATTTCTATCATCATTAATTGGCTGAACTACCCACGTATGTTGCCAAAAACAAAACAGCGACAACGTACCTTGCAAGCTTTTCTCAAAAAAAAAAATTGAGGGAATGACAACTCTGGCAGACAAAACAAATTCTCAAAGTGCTTTATACGTACGAGTAAATTGTTCTCGATGACAATCGTCAGGTGAGCGACTCTATCCGATCGCCTCTGGAACTTTTTAATATAACGAAAACCGAGAAAACAAGAATAGCGATGCCGAGCTTACAAAGCTCGAAAAAAATACTCGATCAAATCGAAGATAAATTACGTCGCCGTTTTCTCGGTACTATTCTCCCCATTCGCGCTCAAAACTTCTTTTTCCATAGGGACCGTATGGATTACCACTCGACGGAGAATCTTTTAACGATCAATGAATCTTCCAGCTTATCTTCCTTAACGAAAAAAGTCACGGGAAAGTGATTTTTAAAAAAGGCGAAAATGAAAGCAAGTTTCCTTTATTTATTTTTTGGCAAATGTATGTATATATATATATATATATATATATATCATATTTCATATAAGTTTCGGACATAAAGATTCGATTATTACAAACACGAGAAAAACAAAATAATGTAAATAACGTAAGATTAAAATATTATTGTTAATTAAAGTGTACATCAAAATGAGGAAACAGCTTAAGAAAAAAATATGTATACTAAGTCACGAAATTTTCGTCTCGTTAGTCCTTTGATGCTTTTTATGGAGCAACGAATTTATATCTAATAAAAAGAGGAATTAATTATATCGACGTTAATGATGTGTTGGATTGTAAATAATTCGAGAATAATAATATACGGGGGATCCACTAAAAAGCAGGGTGTAATTATTTTTTAACTTACCGAATGATGTTTTCATTTGGTTTCCGAAATGTAAGTAATTCTTTCGCAGTGAAAAGTGTTGTTTTCATCTTCGAAAAATAAATAACATTGGGACAAGGCAGAATTGGAAAAAAGGATACGTTCCTTGTCACATATCTTTTATTCGATTCACGATCGGACTGCTCAATGGTTCCGGTTACAATTGCTCAATCTTTTTTTTTTGTTTTCGTTTATATCCTCCTCTCGCTTTTTCAGTTACTTTGTTTTTAAATTAAGATACAACGTGTTCCCTCGCGTATTCAGCTTTTTTTCATTTCAACTGTTTTCTCTTTACTTTGGATTCTTAATTAATTTTTTTTTCGTCTCACACACCTAGTGCTAATTTATCTACAGTGATATTTTCTCTCTCTTAATACATATACAATTTCACTCCATACGCAATTTGTCTTCATTTCCTTTGGAAAAAGAACATTTTTGTCTCATTTTTTATTTATTTATTTTTCTTCTTTTACTCCCTCAATTCATCTACTACGTACACAATTTTTTCATCGTTAAGTTTGTTTTATTTCTTTTGCCTTTCTTTTTCTTTCTTCACCGTTTAGTATGTCGATCAATTTAATTTATGTACACGAAGAATCTGTTTTATTGCTAGTTTTATTAGTTAAATAACGCGCACGCGCGCGTAGCTCGATTTTCTCGTTGAAAATTGTTCTCTAGCTCATCGTTTTTTCATTCTTTTTTGGTTGGTGATATTTCTTTAAAATTATTTCAGCATCAAAGTCCACAAATGATGTGCTATATGCCAGTAATAAAAGTGCCTATTTTTTATTCGCCCAATAAAATAATTGAGACCGAGAAGAAGCAAGTCGAAATAATTACAATGATGAGCGTTGCGTCGTTTTTTTTGTTATTCGTAAATTGAGAAATTCAATTTGTACACGTTATAAATTATTCCATACATTTCAATCGAAAATTCAATTTAACGACAAATATGCCCTTGTTTTTTTGTCAATCGAACCATTCTGAGAAATTTAATACCAATAATTATTATCGTAACTCGTGTTTTTTTTTATATTCGTAAATTAAATAATTCAATTTGTACACGTTATAAATTATTCGATGCATTTTTATCGAAAATTTTAAGGATAAATATTCTCTCGTTTTTTGTCAATCGAACCATTCCGAGAATTAAAGAGCAAATCATTATTATTTATAATTCTCGTCCATCGGATTTTTATCCGCTCGTTTGCCTTTCTTTTTTAACCATAAATATTGCATGTTAGACGTTCTCCTCTTCTCGCTCTCTCTCTCTCTCTCTCTCTCTCTCTCTCTCTTTTTCCCACAATCCTAAAATCTCGATGAAATGAATATTTTTCGTTTCTATTTGCATCATCATTTACGATGTTCTGCTCTTTTTTATTTTGTTTTCCACACGCAGCTCGACGTCCCGATTTTTTTTTGTTTTCTCCTCTTCCTCGCCTCTTCGTTTTTACGTGACATTTAATTCGTCAATTCGATTGCTTCGACGCGCGAACCTCGTTTTTTTCCAACCGAGAGCTCACACTTAGGCCGTGCATCTTCGATCTTGCATCGTTTTTGTTTTTCAAATATTTTTCGTCGTCAGATTTTGCAGCTTCGTTGTCTCGCTCGAACCGCAAGTGATTTTTTTGCATTTCGTCAATTTTTTTACCCATCGTCGGCGAGGCTCTTTGTGCGAAAAAAAGAAAAAAAAATGTCCTCTTTTTTATTTTGTAATATCATTCAGAGCTTCCTCGTTCGTATATAGAAAAATAAATAATATCAACGAGGCCACCTCCCCTCGTGACAGCCTCGGAAAAACGATTTAAATCATTTTTTCCCTAAGGTACAAGATAAATAATTTATTCGTATATATATGTATATATACATACATACATATATATGTGTGTGTATATATATATATATATATATATATATATATATATATATATATATATATATATATATATATATATATAGCTGGTTTTAATTTTTCAGTATACAATAGATTTTTTCCTCGAAAGACTAAACCAGGAAGCCAGCATTAAAATACATCTGGATTTCTTTTTTTTTGTGAATGAATTTGTCTAATTCGAGGATTTAATTTACGAAGTATCTGTATATATGTGTCCGTGTGTATAGATATATATATATATATATATATATATATATATATATATATATATATATATATATATATATATATATATATATATATATATATATACACATATAAATGCGTGTACGGTAAATTAGACGACTATATATATATCTATAGATTCTGATCTCACGTATAGATTTTTCAAATCTATCCCCGAGAGTTTACTCTGTTTTGGATGATCTTTGCGTTTTTTTTGTTGCTTTTTTGAAAAAGAACACAGTATGTACGCCAGTACCGATTGAATCGAAAACTTCAATAAAGCTCCTCTCTCTCTCTCTCTCTCCCTCTCTCTCTCAATCAAACTTAATCTTGGGGTGAAATAAGGATTTTGACACCCCAGACACATTCAAACGACCTTTTCAGGTTTCAATTGCCTCGTTCATTCGGCGAAGCGAATAAAAAGAATTTTGAATATTGATCAATCAAAATTCGTCTCGATGAACGCCTTGTACATTGTTTTCTGTTTTCTTCTAATATATATGTATGTATATATATATATATACATATTTTAATAAAACGTCCGATAAAAAAAATGTGAATACAAAATATTAGAATTACGTTAATACGTTTGATTCGATGTGTAGATTTTAGAAGATTGGGTATGAGAAAAAGAAAAATGATTACTTCTTTCGAAATTGATAGAGCCTTGAATGAGGAAGAAAAATGTTATAGCGAAAAAATGTTAGACTCGTCCCAATTTTTTTTTTGTACGAGCGATATCGTAAGTCCAATCACTCGGTACAATTATTGATACGTGTATCCAGTGTGGCAATGCTCTTGTTTTTTTTTACTGTAACCATATACATATATATATATATATATATATATATATATATATATATATAGTTACAGTAAAAAAACAATAAAATTCTCACCGTGAGCACACGTATATATATATATATATGTATATATAGTGTATTTAGATACAATATATAGTAAATACGCAGTACTATGTATCTACGCAACTATGGAAAACGCAGGATCTGCATCAAGTCGCTTGAGAGAGGCTCCCTATTACGAATGGTGGGGGAGAGGACAAGCGGCGCCGCGAGCGGTAGCGTCAGTGCACTACGCTCTCTCGCAAAACGGCAAGTAGTCGCGTCCCCTCACTAGTCAGACCCATACGAGCGAGGCTTTTTCGTTTCGTTTTTTTTTCTTTTTTTTACGATCAATCGTCGAGTCGCCGAGAGCTACGATAAACTCTTTCACACATTCTATTTATCTCCATTCGTATTTGGAGTAATTTGACGAAAATTGCTGTTCGAGAGAATGGTTCGTGAATAATTTCGAAAGAAAAATCGATGAAAAAAATAAATTCTCGGCATTGCGGAGTCGTTTACCCGCGTCAGAGATTCGTGCACACACGACAAGCTTTATCGATTACGTTCTCAAAGCCCGCCACTATTACAACCCTTAATTTCCATCTGGTAACCCTTAGGCCCTTTTTTATTCATGGCTCCAGCCTTGTTCCGGGTGTTTCGGGCGACACGTTGATATTACTTTTTCTCTCGTACGTTGCGAGCTTGCACCCTCATTGCCACACTTAAGGGCCACGCGAGGGTGATAATTCTCTTTTCGAGCTTTGATTAGCCTGCGACTCGTCAATTTCGAGGCGAACGGTAAAAATCAAGAAAAAAGGCTTTTTGGCTCTATCTTTCGTTCTATTGTGCCAACATGTGCTCTGATGTCCTTTCCGCTATCTCGAGGTTTTCTTTTTTTTTTTTGTTTCAAGATACCCCTTTTTAGCGAAGGGAAAAGGCTCGTCGCGGATAAAATATTTTTGTTTTCGCCACGATTGTTTTTTCTCTTTTTTTTCGTGTTTTATTTGAGGAAAAAATATATCTCTCTGTCCACTGAGATAATTCAGCTCCGCTGGTCTCGGAAATGCCAACTTTTTCTCTCCCTCTAAGGACAAAAGTTTTTTCGGCTGTCCGTTTAGGAGCGGCTTTTTTTCTCGTCCTTTTCTCTTTGCCTCGTATTTTCGGTGGATTGTTGCGCCCTCACCTTTTTCCCTTTCACTGTCTCAGGGCTCGTTCGTCTCTTATTGATAAATGATAGGATGAGTCGGTTCGACCGGAAGATCGCTGTCGAGGTCCAACGAGACACCGTCCTTCGCGACCAAATAATGCGTCAACAATTGGCCCTTACCCTTCACGAAGACCAAACCACGCTGCTCGAATCCGAAGCCAAAAGGCTCCAGAATTTTTCGCGTCTCGTCCGTCACCTGAGGAAACGAAAAAAAAATTGCCAAAATCGAATTAAGGAGGTTGGAACGTCAGCCACAATTTAAGATTAATTACAAATATATATATATATATATATATATATATATATATATATATATATATATATATATATATATATATATATATATATATATATATATATGTCATTGTCTGGACTATACTGAGTCTTTACGAATTTTTTGAAAATGTTTCACCTCCAACATTAGAGTAGAAAAATAGATTAAGGCGTCTTCTGACTTTACAATTTTCGTAAAACCGATTTTTTTTTTAGTAACATTTTTCGAAAGTATACATATTGAAAAGTATCATACTAACATTTTATCAAGATCGGAGGAGTCTAACTGTATTTCTGTGTGACCTTTACTTTACTACCTGAGCACGTTTAATGAGCACGAGTAAACTTTAAATGCGTTTTCATCGAAACAACGTTTTTCGCCGGCTTGTTGATAAATTCTTCGAAACTACTGAACCGATCCTTATGAAATTATAACCACATATTCTTTACAAGTGTAGCTATAGCGCATACAAAAGGATTTTCTAAATTCTGATGTTTACTCTTTTTTGCCAAAAACGGTAAAAAAACACGTTTCTTTGTTTTTTCGAAAAATGTCCATTTAGTTATTTTTGCATATATAAAAAATCGTATAATATGCGCTATAGCCATTAATATACTGAATCTAAAACCGTTTGATTTTTTTGGTTTTGATACTCCATCTCCGAGATTTGATCAACAACGCAGACCTACAATTTTTTAGCACATTTTTTAACTACCATTTTCATCTATAAATATTGACTTAAAGAAATGAATAAAATTTTCAATGTATTTCGAAGGAACTTTTATATCAATATCTATAATATAAACCTAACAAAAAAATTCATGAAAACAGCATTTTTAGCTTCTAAAATGAGAAGACGCCTTAATGTAAGTAGTTTTACGTGCGATTAGATAGGCAAGACGTTTACGATATCCGTCAATGTAATTTTTTGTGGCTATTTGAAACCCAGATCATTTATAATAACGGATCAACGAAAACTAAAACTTTGTAAACATTTAGAAAAAAAAACCATCTTGCCCGTCGTAAATCATATATATTTAATATAGACCCAGCAAGGTTTGAAGAAAGATTACGAATCTTAGCTGGCCAATAACGAGCATTGGTGCCAACCTCAATGTCCGCGAAGTTGCTGTATTTCGGCATTACTTAATATTAAGTAATGGTAATAATAAATCATCTCGTGACATAAATATAAACAGGTATAATTATAAATGACTTAAAATTTCATACTGAGTTGTATAAAACATTCGCTGACGCAGTTTTTTCATAATAATCATCGATAATGTTATACTTTTTCAAGTTGTTAGCAACACAAAAGGGGTAACGTTCCGAAAACCTCCATCCTCCGATTAAGCTGGAGTTTCGCACAAACCGTCTTTTTAATATTTTAAGACAACCCCTAAAGGGATTTTTGGCGACGCGCAATAGTTTTTGGTTTTGGATTTGGGATTGTTTGTTTGGGTATTTTTGTTTGGACACAACGGAGAGCGCGATAACATGTGGGGCATTCCACACCATTTCACCTAGCCTGTGACCCCAACCATTTTTGGTTTTTCCAATTAAAGTAAAATCGTACCCCATGAAAGGAATATCCGCACCAATTTTTAGATTTACATCTCTTCTCTTTTAGGAGTTATAATTTTCCAAAAAATGTCAATTTCGGAAGTTTTGTAAACGTTTAAACACTGATAACTTCTGAACTAATTGAGGTATTAAACTGTCACTATATCATTTTTTTTCATTTCGAAGCATACTATCGTTAAAGAATATGAAAAAATTATCAATTATTAATGTCAACGCATTTTATTGCTTTTAAAGTGAATAATATATTTTTTTAAAGATGATTGCCTGTGTTTATTTTTTCAAAAAATTCTCTAAAATAGAGTGAGTCATTCTATGATTTTTATGACTAGTCTCATCGTGGGCCCATTTTTTCTTCTATTTTTTTCGAATTAATCATATTTTTCTCAGAAGACTTCTATCATTTTAATTTCCAATAATACTATTAATGATTTTGTGATATCCACTTCGGCTTCATCAGGCCTGAAACGGTTAGTTTTTAATTTGTGCTGAATTTAACGAAAAAATGGTTTTATTCAAAATATTTTTTTCCTTCAACTCCGCACTAAAAATATTAAAATACTAACTAAAAATAAACCTAACTAAAAATAAACCATCCAGGCCTGACGAAGCCGAATTGGAAATCACAAAATCATGAATAGCATTATTGGAGATTAAAATGATAAAAGTCGTCTGAAGAGAACATGATTAATTCGAAAAAAATTGAAGGAACAATGGGCCCACAATGAGATTAGTCGTAAAAATCATAGAATGGGTCACTCTTTTTTAGAGATTTTTTCAAAAAAATAAACATAAGCAATCATCTTTAAAAAAAATAGTTTTCCCTTTAGAAGCAAAAAAAACGTTGACATCGATAATTAATAATTTTTTCATATTTTTCAACGAAATTATGTTTCAAAATGAAAAAAAAATGATATGGTGACATCTGTTGATACATCAATTAGTTCAGGAGTTATCAGCGTTTAAACGTTTACAAAACTTCCGAAATCTACATTTTTTGGAAAATTATAACTCCTACAAAGGAAGAGATAAAAATTAAAAAGTTGGTGTGGATATGATTGGGATATATGGTAGCCTTTCATGGGGCCTTGAAAAAAAAAATCAGGAAAACAAAAAATGGTCGGGATTTTGGGCTAGATGAAATGGCGTGGAATGTCCCTATAGGAATGAACGGAGACGTAGCGGATATAGATATAATAGGCGCGCGTTAAAAAAAATTTAATGAAATATGTCGAAACTATTGCGAGTCACCAAAAATTCCTTTAGGGATCACAAAATATTAAAAGAAAGGTTTGTGCCAAATTCCAGCTCGCTCGGAGGGTGGGGTTTTTTGGAACCTTATCCAAATAACCATCTATATGATTAATCAATACCTCGTATGCATTTTTTTTGAGTTTCATTGGAAAAGAAAAAGTTCTTAAGCCGTCATTTAACTCAACTGGACCGCTGTAACCTCAAAAGTGATGTATTCTCAATTAATAGTACCTGTATGTGAGCAACTTTTCCCGTGCTCTCCATTCGCGACGCGACGTTCACCGTGTTACCCCAGATGTCGTAATGGGGTTTCCGCGCGCCAATTACCCCAGCGGTTACCGGACCGTGATTAATCCCCATCTTGAGCACGAAGTGATTGAAGCTCTGCTCGTTTATACCCGAGAGTGCTTTCTTCAATTCGAGGGCGAACTCGACGAGGACCGAGAGATGGCTCCATCGTGGGCCATCCTCGGGCTCATTCGATTCCGTGATACCGGATGCCGCCATGTACGTAGAGCCTATCGTTTTAATCTTTATTATGTCCTTGAATTTCGCCTGATCGAGAATCTGCAAAAAATACGTCGGTTTTTTTTTTCATTTCATTTCGAAAGTATTCACGAATTTTCTTGGGAAATTCGTGAAATTTTCGGGACAATTCATCTTTTGAGTTTAGGAAACGCAAAGAAATATTTTTATTTTGACAATTCATTATTGGGTACAAGCTTTATTGAGTGAGCTATCGTTGATGGTAATCGACTGATGGTGATCAATAATCAACAGAAGAAATAATTTATTTAATAAATAGATAAATGAATAAATGAATGAATGAATGAATAAACGTGATAAACTTATAAAAATAACATGATAATCATATAAACAAATAAATAAATAATAGAACCAAATTGCACAAAAATAACAAAACTTCCACATTCTTATTTTCAAACTGAAATAAAATGGCCCGAGCGCGGTTCCTAATCTTTCATAATAAAAAAACTGTGCCGAAGCCGCACGATAATTGTTTTTTCTTTATTTCTCCCAACAAAAATGCAGTTAAACTCCTAGAAATTCCGAATTCAAACTTTTTTTCGTACGTATCTACATGAACGTCCAAAGAAAGAAAAATAGTATTCTTCAGCATTAATGAACGAAACAGCAAAACCTCCTCGACCGAATTACCCAACAAAATGATAATTTTTAGAACAATTACAAAAAAAAGGGAATCCAGAAAAAAATTCGTTCATTACCGCGTCAAAGTCCGATATCACCTCGTTGAGGAATCTCAGACACTCGAGGCCCTGATTGTTGATGCTGTCCTCGCTGTAGAAGTCAGCGAAATTCGGCATACTCGCGAATAGTACGCCGACCTCGGCGTAACTCTGGCTGTAAAGCTCGTCGTGATATCTCGCCGTGGACAAAAAGTAGGCAGCCACATGGGGCGGCAAAATATTGTAGATGAGAGCGCCGTTGCGTCTCTTCATGTCGCACGCTCTTTCTCGCTGTTCGATCACCTCTCTGCCTCGGAGGTAGAGTATTCTCCTCGCTTTTTCCGCCTGTAAAGAGGAAGCCTTCTCCTCGAGTATTTTTTCAACGACTATACACGAACTGAAGAAAAAGAAAAAAAAGAAAACAAAAATAAGCAGGAAAAGTGTGAATCTGGAAAAAATGATAAAATTACGTTTCGCGAAGAAGAACGGTATTTAAAAAATTGGAAAAATTGCCATCACTCGGTAGGGGTTTTCAGAGCTCTAGCGCCGAAATTTTGCGACTGAAAAAAAAATTATATTGAATGGCTTTTCAAGTCTTCTTTGAGAGAAAACGCAGCGTATTTTAAGTACTTGGGAGAAAAATTGATCACTTCGGGAAAAAAAATTAAATTCCATTTTGCATACAGGAGATTAACGATAATTCAATTCCGAGAACGAAACACTCCTGAAAAGTGTTTTTCATGCACCTCTCCATCGAGAGAAAAATGATCATAGTTGCACTTCAAAGTCGATAAAAGCAATTGAATTCCATTTAAAAAAAGCTCTCTAGGATTGCTTCGTATTCGGAATTCAATTGTCTCCATTCTGCTGAGCTCAAAGGGGAATTTCCATTCTTCTTCGAAGAATGAACACTATCGCGCAAGATTTCTTTTAGATACGTATACCTGTATTCTAGGCAAATTTGGGAAGTCTGAGGGATTCTTATAAACGTAAGAAAATTTCTGGACTGTGTTCAGGAACTGTGCGCATTTTTTTTTATCTTGAAGACGTTCGAAGACTTCTAGAAGATGTTGGAAATGTCTAGAAACTATTGGAGAGTTTTTTGAACGCATAGAAACTTGTGTAACCCACTGAAGAGTTTGAGAAAGTATTTTAGAGATTTTGTGAGATAACAGGTATCTTTAAGATAGATTTAGACATTTCTAGAACGCATTTAGGAGTTCTATAAACGTTTTAGAGAGTTTGTGACGACTCTAGAAAGTTTTAGTAATGTTTATAAACTTTTGAAAGTTTTATGAACGCTTAGAAACTTTTAGAAAGTTTTATAAACGCTTAGCAACTTTTAGAAAGTTTTATAAACGCTTAGAAACTTTTATAAACTTCCGGAAAGTTTTAGAAACGTTCACCGGCTTCTGAAATGCATACAAATGTTGAAACGCTCGGGTAGCTAATTCCGGGCTCATTGTTTGTCCTTTTTTTGCGAATCGGGCGACAAGCTAATATCGCACTTTCCGAATCACCTCAATTATCGAGTTCTTTGCGCAATCAAAGCCATCATTTCAATCAAAGTTCATCGATGATAGAATGACCGAAGATGCACTTCAAAGTCGATCAAAGGAATTTAATTCCGTTTAACGGGCGATATCGACCTAGGTGGGTAAAAAATTGCATTTTTCAAAAAATATTTTTATTCGATACCCATGTAGAGGTTGCCATGAGTTGCCCAATGTTACGATCAGGCCAATATTGGGACCATCGTATAAGCCAACAAAAGAGAAATAATATTGGCCCATTAATGTTCCGCTCTCAACTGAAAACTGGCACAATATCGGCCCATCCCTAAAGCCTGTCCTGGCCCATCTTTAAAAACTAATAAACAGCCGTGATGGTTAAACTAAATTTGCCAATTTAAAAACTGGGGATACTAAAATACTGACAGTTCCATTGGCCCAATATTGTTCCGTTATAAATTGAAAACCGGCACAATATCGGCCCATCGTTTAACACCAATAAATAGCCGTGATGGTTGAACTATATTTGCCAATTTAAAAACTGGCAATGCTAAAATACAAGCAATTACATTGGCCCATTATTGTTCCGTTATAAATTGAGAACTGGCACAATATCAGCCCATTACTAGAACCTATCCGGGCCCATCTGTTAAAACTACTAAACAGCCGTGATAGTTCATCGAAATTTGCCAATTTTAAAACTGACCACGCTAAAATACTGGAAATTACATTTAATTAATCTAAGCCCTTTATTGGCTAAGTGGGTCAGACCATATCTGCTTTTATTTTATTTAAGTCTTGGGTTATTCATTATCTGTATATTGTGCCAGAATAGGCAAATAACTGGCACGTCATATATTAATCGTCTATATTTTGTAGTTCAGTTTTTGTAATAAAGTCTTGGCCTATTATTGGCATTTGTAAATAACCAACATAAGTAAGTAAAATATGCCGATTTTGAAACCTGTCATATACGCAAATCACAATTTATTTCAAGGTTATTCCATGAAATATGTATCCATAAGTACCAATCTCGGACCAATCTTGGCCCGATATAGGTTGAATATTTATCACGCACCCAAACAAACCCAAACAAACTCACGGCCCAATATTCTAGATTGTCTAACTTCTAGATAGCCCAACTGTGAAGGCCCACCATAGAGCCAGCGGTCAATTTCTACATAGGCCCTTTAAAAGGGCCCACATAGGGCCAAGTGCAATCACCAACATTGGCGCTACAATGAATTAAATCATTGGCCCAATAATTGTTGGCTCTATTGGCCGATATCGGGCCGTTCTTATCATTTCTACAAAGGCACCTCATTGGTAAATACTCACGGCCCAATATTCTAGAAAAGCTAACTGTAAAGGCCCGTCCCAGGCCCAACGGTCAATCTCTACATGGGTAGTATCGCCTTTTAGCAATATACACTCAAAATTTCATTGAAATATTCCCAAAATTAAATAATCTACAGTTTTAAACGGTCAACCGGACGTGCGGTAGCAGCACCATACTTCAAACTTTAAACGCGTCTTTCTCGAAACACTATTTTCAAAGTCGGTGGACATGATCCCGAGTAGAAATTTCTTAGGGTTAGCCTGACCAGGATCAGGCCCCGATCGGGGTATGGTAGGGGTAACACCTATTACGGACATCCTGATCCGGCCCCGATCGGGCCGGAAGTATTTAGGGCCTACATCAGGCTATACTAAAATGGCCCTACTAAGGCCGTCCCTGATAAGATCCTACTAAGGCTTTCCCCGATAGGGCCCTACCAAGGCTTGCCCTGATAGGCCCCAATAAGGCTTTCCATGATAGGACCTTACCAAAGCTTGCCCTGATAGGCCCTACTATGGCTTTCCCTGATGAGGCCATAAATAGGCTTGCCTGCCTCAGCAGTCGCTAGATGCACATAACCTCTCATTTTTCACATGGAAACTTTGATTTTACAGCATCGTAGCTTCGGATTTTCGATGCATTCCTGAATTCTATTTAAAAAAAGGTTCTGCTATAGACTGTCACGACAAAAAACGTTATGCAACTCGGATGCGCGTTAGAAGATTTCGGCAGCTTTGTAAGGCGAAGAGAGAGAGAGAGGAACTATATATATATATATATATATATATATATATATATATATATAATTTTTATTATACATATAAAATATAATGATATTAACTAATTGATATACTTGATGTGATACAACAAATAATTATAGGAATTCATTTGGTCTGTTATGCCATATCTGGGACCAAGATGTTACAAGCACTCGGTAGCATAGGGGCAGCGTGCCTAGCTTTGGGTAGGAAGGTACGAGGTTCGATTCCCATATAGGCGAAATATTTTCTTCGAACAAAAACGTTTCAGCAGGCCAGGGAATGACGAATTTTGATACAAAATCATTGTAGTGGAACTCTAAATTAAGTAGTTCATTCCATTTTGGTTTTTTGAAATATTATATGCATTTCTTTCTGATCAGGCAACCTGATAGGGGCCTGATCAGGCAACCAGATCAGGCCCATATGTGACACAACGTTACATTTCCTAGTAGGGCCCTTTCAGGCTGCCTTATTAGTGCCCTACCAGGGCAGTCAGGCAACCTGATCGGGCCCTGATCTGGGCCCCATCGAAATTTCTACGCGGGATATCTCGAGAACCACTTGATGGATTGTTTCCAAATTTACAGAATATATGATGAGAAAAATTAAAAGGTCGTCGATGAACTCAGTTTTTTAAATTCGATCTTCATTTTTCAATAGTTACGGAAAAAATGACGACATTTTCAAATAGATTTTGTATTGTCAAGTTGCAATTCATCGCCACGTTATTAAAATGAAAAATTCTTAAATCGACGATCGTCAACGGCTCGTAGTAGTAGTAGTATGTATTTATTTCCGTGTATACCCTTTCAGGGTGTTTACATAGTTTCCCTTCCCGTCACTTCCATACAAAGTTTTTATAAAGACACTTACATCTAGAGGAATAACTATAGACTTAAAACTTAAACTTAACCTAATTTTCACTTTCCGGTATTTCCAGTCGTTCGAATTGCCTAAAAAAGTCGCATATTTGCTTGCTCGGTTTCAATTTCAACTGCGCCTCTATGTTCTCTTGGATTTCCAGTCCCCTAGCGTTTCCTAACCACTCCTCCAATTCGCTTACAATTGTCTGATTAACCTTCCTCCTTACCTCTGGGCATACGCTTATGTGCTCCAAGCTCTCAGTTTCCATTTTGCACATTCTGCACTTATTATCCGCAAAACCCTTTTTCCTATTCCTCACCACGCTGCCGCATCTTAGCCTTGCCCACATTTCCTTCCTGTCCCCCCCAATATCTTCCGCTTCCCAGTATTTTTCCATCTGGAACCCTTCTTTTCTATTTTTGTATTCCTTACAGTATGTTGAAACGTCGATCTTACTCCAATCTTGCTGTATTTCTTGCTCCGTTTTGATTTTCATACCATTTTTTATTTTTTCTCCACTTCCCTTATATTGCCGTCTCTTATGTCCTGCCAAATTCCACCCTCTCCTACACTTTCCATTGCCTTTTTGAGCTCCTTGCCCCATTTCGACGGATTCCCATTGCCGATTGCTCTCACCTCCTCCTTGAGGCATACCTTGGGCCACCTTCCGTCTTCCATTTTTACCACCTCAACAACGTATCGGGCGGCTCTCTTCCAGGTCTCCACTTCCATCCCCCTGCAACCTGCTTCCATCCTCTAGATATAGCCTGGGGTATTTTTGTTTACACCCATGGCCATTTTCACATACCTTCCCTGGAATTTCTCCATCTGTTCCCGCTTCTTCCATTCCCAGATTTCACATCTATATAGCATTCCGCTCTTAACAATCGCTTCCATTAAGTACAGACGTCTTTTGAGATTGTTAATCCTGGCTCGCTTAAAAATTCCCCATGTCATGTTTATCACTTTGCTGATTTTTCCTACCAAAATTTTCGTGTGTTTTTCGAAGGTGTTTCCCGTAGAGAACCAAATACCTAAATATTTGTATTCCTTGACTAATGACAGCTGCTGGCCATTATATTCCCATTTTTTTCCTTTTTTTGTTCTTCCTCCATTTTGAAAGATCATTATTTTCGTCTTGCCTATGTTGACCGTCATTTTTTTTTCCACAAATTTCTCTAGTCCAGCTATCATCTGTCTGAGTCCATACTCTTCGTCCGCTACCAGTATAATGTCATCGGCGAATTTTAACCCAAATATCTTCTCGCCCCCCACTACTGTTCCCCCCTCATTCCTTTTCTTCCACGAGTCGTCCAAATCCTCGATGAATATATCAAAAAGCAGCGGGCTCAGAGGGCATCCTTGCCGGACTCCCCTTACCGTGTGAAAGCGTTCAGAGTACCCCTCTTCCGTTATTATCTCATTCACTGTTTTCTCATAGATTTTTCCGATCATATCCAACAGTTTACCTCCCAAGCCTAGCTTTTCCAATTTCTTGAGCATCAGCTCTCTATCTACAGTGTCAAAGGCCGCTTTAAAATCGACGAAGGCTGCGAATAATTTACCTCCCTTGTTTTTCAGGTTTTTATTTATTATGGCATTCAGTACGAAGGCATGATCTCTTGTCCCCCTTTTGCTTCTAAAACCTGCTTGACTCTCTCCCAGGATGTTTTTCCCTTCAATCCAACACCTAAGCCTTCCTACTAAGATGTTTGCTAGTAGTTTGTACCTCGAATTGAGTAACGTTATTCCTCTGTAGTTCTGTGCCTTGTCTATTTCGCCCGACTTGTAGATTGGAAATATTTGCCCGACTTCCCATCCCCTTCCTAGGTCCGTTTCCTCCCAGAAGATGTTCAAGATTTCGTGCAGTTCCTTCAGTCCCTCTTTTGGCATGCCTCTCAGGAATTCAACGGTTACACCGTCCTCACCCGGTGCCTTTCCTTTTCTCATTTTTTCAGCGCTTTCAGCATTTCAATCCAACCAATTACTCTGTTTGCCCTTATTATGTCATTGTCCCCGCCAGAGTCTTCTCTCTCTTTTCCTACTCTTTCTCTAGCCCTTCCATTCCTCTGCGTTTCTTTTTCTCCCCCTAGCAACTCCTGAAAGTATGCTACCCACTCCTCGGCACTGATCCGTTTTCCTAAGTTGACTCTTTTTTGCCTAAATGGTTTGATTGCCTTCCACATTTCCCCTAGATTCTTATTATTTTCTACTTCAGCCCATTTCTCTTCCCAGAATTCCGTTTTTTCCTTCTTCTTAATTTCCTTCAGCTTTCTCCTCTCCTCCCTCAGAAGTTGTTTATCTTCCATCGTGGCTGTTGCTATAAATTTTTTTAGGCATTTCCAAACCACTTTTCTCTGATTTCTCACGCCTTCACTTAGGAGGCTGACCTCTTTTCTTTTTGAGCCTATCTTCTTGTACATACCAATGTCCTCTGCTGCTTTTTTAATGGTTCTTATTAGCCTGTCCCATCTGTCCTTGCCTCCCCCCGCGTCTTCTTTCCCTTGCCAGTGTAACTTGAAGTTCTCCTCAAATTCCGTCACCAGTTCCTCTTTCCACAACAATTTCTTCCCCGGGGATACTTCCACGTTTCTTCCCTTCTCTTCCTCCCGATTAATTCTTTCCCCTCCCCCTTGCCGGATGTTGAGGGCTATGGGAAGGTGGTCTGACTCAGTTCTTGCCCATATCCCCATACTTTCGATTAAGAAGTATTTGCTCTCACTTACTATTAGGTAGTCGATTACCGATCCTACCTCCTCCCCTTCACCAACAAATGTATATTGCCCTTTCCAGTCTCCCTCGCATCTACCATTCAGGGTTATGAGCCCATTATCATCGCAGAAGTCAATCAACTTTTTACCCTCAGCATTTTGTTTTTTGTCCTTCGAATTTCTTTGCCCTCTTTCCTCTTCGCAATCTCGTAATTTACCTGGCTCCTCCCCCACCCTCGCATTTAAGTCCCCCATTATCAGCACACATTCGTCTCTTTCGTGCACCTGATTAACTACATTTTGTAGTTCCGCTTTCAGATTTTTGAAACCGCAGTTGTTGTAGATTGTTATTATCGCTATTTTTTCACCGTTTTTCCCCGTTTGGATATTCCTAATTATCAGACCTTCTTTCCATTTTTCTACTTTTATGTTCACATCCAACCCTTTCCTAATTCCGACTAACTGCCCCCCTATGGCTCTACCCTTCCTCTTTTTGTGCATCGCACTTTTCGTGAACCAGTTAAAGTCTTTACTGAGTTTTCCGAGTAGCAAGGGTTCGTCTCTCTCTTCCGTCCAAGTCTCTTGCAGCGCGATGATATCGTTTCCTTTTAGCCAATCCCAGGCCTCCATGATCTTCCAGGCTCCAGCTATGTTCCAAGTCACCACTCGTACCTGTCTCTTTGCGTTCGGCCCCAGATATTGTTGCGGCTGTGCCGAAACCCCCATTGCCTTCTGTGTTCCGTCCTCGGCCGATGGTTGCCTCTGTCAGGCTCCAGCATCCCCTCGATCTCGTTCCATTTTTTCCATTTGCCATTGACCATCATTTTCAGATAGCCTGTTCTCGTGTTTTCGCCGTCGCCTCTCATTTTCCTCGCCTCTCCCTCAATCCAGTTTTGCGCCAAGGTTTCTCTCGGCGTTCAATCGTCTCTAATTTCCAATCTGCCTCCTCTGCCTCTGAAGTTATTCTTCATTATGTCTCCCTTATTTGCCTTCGTTCCGAGTTTGACTAACAGACCCTCCCTGACCCATTTCCACTCCTTGATGTATGGCCGTATTCCTGTTTGGGCCTGTATTTCCTCTCGAAGCTTTTCACCAACCCGTCTACTCGCTCAATCAATTCCTCTTACTATGATGTTTGTTTTCCTGCCCCTTCTTTCCTCCTGCTCTCTTTCCCATTCTCCTCTCGACAATTTTTCAGGTCTTGTACCGTCTTCTCTTATCTGTCGTTTCATTCTCGTGTTCTCTATCCTATTTGCTATGTGCTTTCTTTGGTCCCTTTCCTGTTCCTTTGGGCGTTCCTCGTTTGCCTGGTGCAGGTCGATTAGATCTTCCATGTGCTTATTATTATTAAGTTCTTGCAAATTCCCCACTTCCTGCCTTGCCATTGTGGCTTCTTCCTGTACTTTGTCATCTTGTCTTGTAATTTGCCGCATACGCTCAGAGATCGACAGTTCCCTCCTAAGGTGTTCTATTTGACTTTCCAGCGCGCTCATTCTGAGGTCCCGATTCACGCACTGAACCTCCCACTTCGACTGCTCGAGCCACAGTTTTGCTTGCATCTGTACCAGTTCCTCTTCTAACTCATTCTTTCGCGTTTCGTTTTCCTTCAAAATTCCTCTAACTTCCTCTACTACTTTTCCTACTTCTTTTATCATAATTTTCTCCCACCTTTCCATACTTTTAATTGACCACTCTGCCATCAGTTTTTGTACATTTTCCCAGCTTATCATGCTATCGCCGTTGACATTTATGGGTGGACTGACACCGACGTCTTCGTTTGTCGGTGTATCGCGTTCTCTCAGCTGATCCGCAACGCTTCCGCCATCTACCTCTCCCTTCCATTCCGCCTCGTTCCTTCGTTCCTCGGTGTCCAACTGGTACTGTACCTCTTCGTTCCGTGCCACCGCAGAGCGCTCTCCGCCACTAGCGCTTCCTTGGATGCACGGTGACGCCACCAATTTACATTTCGTCGCGAACACGCCTTCCCCTTCTACCTCTCCCAGCTCATCCAAGTCCCCATCCGGGTCCTCGTCAGTCTTTTCCACCCCGCCGCTATTTCGGTTTCTGTTCGACTTACTTGGTCTTAGGAATTTGTCCAAGCTGTTGATGTTGGCTGTGTTGCGCTTTTTGTTACCGACCGAGCCGGGGGGTCTGCCTCGTCGCTTCTTCACCACCGAGTCTTCTGCTGTTGTTGCGTCTTCTTCTTCGCGCCGCCCGTCGTCCGTGGCGCTGCGATCCTCTCGTCTTTGATCTTCCATCTTTTTCTATCCCAACCACCGCCCTAACCTCTCTTTGTTCCCACGTTTCCAAATTTCCAGTTTTTCGACTGAATTTCGCGTTTCCCAGTCAAGTTTTTTATCTGCACTCGATCATCACCACTAAAACTCTCCTTCTCACTCCCCTCCTTCTGCCTCTTGCCTCTCTGCACTTCGCTTTCCTTCGACAAACCGTCACACGCACACAGCACGTCCGTTCCACGTCACGCGTCGTATGTTTTTTCGTCAACGGCTCGTATTTATTGTTAACTTGAATAACCCGTTTGATTTTCCAGATTTCCGATGGACCGTTTGAGCTGGAGAGACCGCCAAACGTCGCGAAAAAATTCCTCATCTGCCGGCGACCATGTTTTTGTTGTTTTTCCGTATTTTTGGTATTTTTTTTAAGGACCACGAAATATGTACATTTTGTTTTAAAAAAATGTGTTCCTTTTTCACCAACCGTTTCCCAGAAAAAAATCGGAAATTGGCCATTTTTTTCGGGCCTCTAGGTAATTGTAACCCCTTAAAATAAACTCTCTAGGACTGCTTCGTATTCGGAATTTAATTATCTTTATTCTGCTGAGCTCAAAGTGCAATTTCCATTCTTCGGAATGCTCAATTTTCTCTCACAAATAATACCCACCACAACAATAGGCCATACTTTTTTTTTGTAGAGGACTTAAGGTGTAACACCACTGTACAATTTACAAAAAATTGAACTTTTTTTAATTGGCATAAGAGATGCTTGCAACCATCTAGAATAAGAGGGAAAAAGATTGGTACCTGTAAAACAAAGGCCCGCAGGCTCGTGTGCGAGACGTCGACTATTTTTCTCGGAACACAATTTTTCAAAACAGCACGCAGCATAACTTCAACAATTTTCATTGTTTTCACTTCACATTTTGAGCACATCTTTGAAATAACATTCCGAAAAGAAATACGTACGGGATTTTCCATAAATTAATTATAACATTAGTTATTAACAAACGATTCTCCCTTTTTCTGTCGAAAATTGAGATTTTACTTTAAATACTTGACAATGACACAGAAATTCATATTTTCAAAATGCCCTCCGTATTTCTGTAGCTATAGTTATGTCAATTGATGGAATTGAAAAATATTTTTTTCCAAATTCAAATTTGCGTCAGTTGTACTCCGTGCCGCAGGGCGTCTCAAATTCAACTTGCCTCCCGAAAATAGCTCCCGCGTTACCATTTTGCATTATTTTATGATATCAATTTTTTTGTTTCTTTGAAGATGTGGCTAATAACATCCTAAATATTATTATCCTCTTACTTGTCCTTCCAAAAGTCCTCTTACTTGTCCGTCTAAAAGCCCTTGAAAAACCGTTGAATATCACATATCTTTCGGTCGCAAAAATCTTCGCGCTAGACCGTTTGAAAACACATGGCCACCTTGTAATTTTCGTCCTGCACAAATAGGCACGCACACACGCATGAAAATTGTGTTCGCCGTGCATGATATCGATTACGTTCCATTGTGCGAAGTCGTATTCCCTCGTTATTATCCAAAGGCACACGAGGAACCGATCTCGATCAATTATCTTGATATATAAATCCGAATCACTGCCCCATTCTCTTTGCCCTTCCTCCCGCTTTCTCCTAGTCACTCGCGCGTCCACAAGAGAAATTCAAACTGCAATAAAGCTTCGAACGTCTCTCTCTCTCTCTCTCTCTCTCTCTCTCTCTCTCTCTCTCTCTCTCCTGCACATCACCCGTCTGGTTCCGCCGAATACACACGCACACTGACGTACACAGACGCGAGGAAAGAACAACGCGCCACGTTCACTCGCACCAATTGTTATCGATCGCCCGAAGAACAATTCTTCCTCGAGTTTCCGCGAGAGAGAGAGCCTTACGGCTCTTATTAGAAAAGTTCAATTACCGTGATCACTTTACACGGATATATATATACAGCCTTGGCCAAAAGTAATAGGCACCCCTATAAAATAGTGATATTTTAAAAAGTACATAAAACTATTACAATTGCTTCGATATTTCGACTTAGGACTTTCCTTTGTCCGTTGAATCGCGCTTAACTAATGAAATCGCATAAAAGGGCTTCTCCGCTCTAAGAATAGCAAATGAAGACCGGTCAAAGTTTTTGTCGAAATTTTAAAGACGCACCTGTTTAGCGTTTTGCGATCCAGATGTTTTGCAAATCACCAAAAGAGGTTTTCTATTATTTAATTTTGTATTTGATGATGCCGTCTTAGCTTTAGTTTGAAGCAATTGTAATGGTTTTATATACTTCTTAAAATATCAATATATTATATAGGCGCATAATACTTTTGGCCAAGGCTGCATGTACCTTTTTTCCTCTTTATATTTTCATTAAAACATCTTCAACTATCATCTTCAACTTCATAAAAACATCTTCAAGTTTCAAAGTAACGGCAATAAATTAATGAGACAAGTCGTCGACTATCAACCATAAAAAGCGATAGAAAGAGATTTTGAAAAAAAATCTAAAAAATTTAGTGACCCCAAAATAATAAATTACAACTTTTCACCCCTTAGCCTAAATATTCCAAACCTCATAGTTTTCAAGTTACGCCCCACGATGCCGGCTTCTCGGAAACCTGCCGTTTTTTAAAGTAAAAAGCCAAATAACTCTGCGAAAAGCATCGCAATTTTTTTTTTAAACCACACTACAGCACTCGGTGTCCTTTTCAAACATTTACCACTCAATGGTGAGATTACTATTTTTCAAAGTCCAGCACGCGATTGCAAAGTGCAAAAATCGTGAAAAACGTTTTTTTCACCGAGATATTCGATTGTTTGTACGGATAGAAAATTTACAGGGTGCCTAATACTTTTGGTCAAGGCTGTGTATATATACTCAAAAAAAAAATCCGCGGTTTGAAACGGAAAATGTTACTACGTTATGAAAAAGTAATTCGTACAAAATTTGAGAGGTCTAAACATTTTTTTAGACAGTGCTCAAACAAATTTTAATGTTTTTTTTTCGATTTTTCGTAAATTTTTTTCCCCGCCAATAGACATCATAATAATATAATTCAAATAACTTATCCAATTTATGTTGAAAGAGATTTTCGTTGAACGATTGAGTTTGATTTCTACGTAAACAATTTTTTTTCAATGCTGCTCACTCCAATCGTCATTTTTGTAACCTTTTGAAATTGGCGCAAGGCTGAGAAATTCCTATTCCGGTTTCGCTTCAAATATTAGTTATTTTGTCGATAACGTTTTGAGTACTCTCTCTAACAGAAAATTTAAGAGTATCATCATAGTGACAGAATAGAATTATGCTTCGCTATTCGTGGGTAATTTTCGCTCTACAAATCCTTCGATTTTCGACCCAATCAGAAAAATTTCGGCACTTTCACTATCGTCCAAACGCGCGATCATTTTTTTACATTTTTATTTTTACGTTAACTGTGACGTACCTCAATACAGCAACTACTGGAAACAATCAAATGAATCGCGAAAAGGACTCACCAACAGTCAGAGAAACAAAGGTGCAGTAGCGTCAACAGCGCCGCGGTTTGTAACTCTCGAATCCGTATGACTTTGTTTTCTTACTCCAAAAGAACATATTACTCCAAAAAAACACGCATACTTGTTAGACGGTCAGTGATGTAAACACCGTGTTTTTGTTCATCACGTGGTTGATATAATGTTCACAACCGAATAACACATATTGATTCTTATTCTGCAAATACAAAATGGTTTAAGGTAAAAAAAATATTTAAATAAAAATTGTGTGTTGTTACAGATAAAATTGAATCAAGACTACATTGGATCACGCACTAACATTTTCTCCATCGAGATGAAAAAACATTAATACTCCGATAATCATGAAAAAAACGTGAAAAAAGCGTTTGAGCACTAACTAAAAAATTGTTTAGAACCCTTAAATTTCGCAAAACTTTCTTTTTCTCAACATACTTCAATTTTCCGGTGAGAAAAAAAATTGATTTTTGTTTAACCACCCTTGTATATATATATATATATATATATATATATATATATATATATATATATATATATATATATATATATATATATATATATATATATATACAGGGTGTCCCAGAAGTAACGTACGGCCTTCTAGCATCTGGTAGAAAAAAAAATTTTGAGACGAAAAGTCCTCAGTCATTTTTTTATCAGACGCATAGGTAACTATGAATTAAAATAAATAGCCAATCATGGGAATGTGTTGTAATTGCGTGCGCCTGATAGCGTGTGCGGAGGGAAAATTCCGAAAGTATGTGTGCAAGTGCACACACACACACACACGTGTGTGCGCACGTACACTAACACTAGGAGACACACACACACTTGCACACACACACACACACACACACACACACACACACACACACACACACACACACACACACACACACACACACACACACACACACAAACACACACACACACACACACACACGCACACACGCACGCACGCACGCACACGCACAGACGCACACGCACACACACACACACACGCACGCACGCACGCTTGCACACACACACTTGCAGACATGCTTTCGGAATTTTCCCTCCGCACACATTTTCAGGTGCACGCAATTTACAACGCATTCCTCTATCCCTTTCCTCGAGGCTGCCTTTCCGCTGTAGCGCGCACCCGATTGGCTATTTATTTTAATTCATAATTAGTTATCTATGCGTCTGATAAAAAAATGACTGAGGACTTTTCGTCTCAGAATTTTTTTTCCTACCACATGCTAGAAGGGCGTACGTTACTTCTGGGACACCCTGTATATATTAAAGGTCATTCTAAAAAATCGACAATTTTTTCTCAAATTCCTCTATTCAGTAAGGTGTAATAAGACGCCTATTAAAATATGAACCCTTATATTAGCGATTTTCTATTTCCTATGCTCATAACATGGAGAAAACTTGGCTTGCTACTTTTGAATTCTCGAATCGCCAGCGGGTAATCGTACAACAATGCCCAAGTCATCTTTTGGTAGGGAATTAAACGCTCTATAAAAAAGGTCCCTTATCGTTTTATAATAAATCTACTCTTGTAAAAGTTATTAAAGCTCAAAGTTGAACTTATAGTCAATTTCAAGATCTTTTCACTTTTCCGGCGAAACTATCGGACTTATCACGAAATGTCATAGGACCTTTTTTGTAGATCATTACTTTTTCGATCAAATCATGATATAATTTGAAAATTCAGTGGTTTAATAGTTAGGGGCTTTACAAATGTATTTTTTCGAGAAAAATTGCTATTTACACGAAGTTAATTGTTATATTAACCAAAAACATAAATAAAAAGACGCCATTTTTTTAAAAGGTACTTTTCAATGTTTACTTCTGATGAAAATTGTAAAACACATGAGTCCTTTTTCCGTTTTGTTTATACCTGTAATTCAACAATTATTTTTCATTTTGAATATAAAAGTTACAAACAAAATTTGTCAATAAATTTTTCGTACTCTAAATAAACAGTAACAAGTAACTTTGAAAAATTTGGTGTCTTTTTAATCATATTTTTGGTTAATATAACAATTATTTCACGGAAATAGCAACTTTTCTCTTGAAACATTCATTTTGGTTATTATTCAATGAGATAATTTTGCAGAAAATGAAATGACCTTCAAAAAGGGCCCTTTGACATTTTGTGATAAGTCTGATAGTTTCGCCGGAAAAGTGAAAGAATCTTGAAATTTACTATAAATTCTTTTTCAATCACCCTAATATGTATATACCCGTTTTTATTGAAAGAACATTTGAATTGTTAAGATAATTACTTTTCTTGCAAAAAAATAACTTTTCATAATAATACGTTTCCAGTTCTTGATCAAGATTATTTTTGTTTCCTTTTAGTTGTTTTTACTATTACTGTCGCTTTCGTTATTCATTGAAATTCATAATTTTGACACGCAATTAACTGTTGTTTGTTTTTTACAAAGAACAACAAAAGTCAACTTTTAATATATTTATGATACTCATCAATATTGTTATTATTTTGATCATTATCGATATGTTTATATTTATTATTATTTTCTTTGTATTATTATATAATATTATTTTATTGTTATTATAATTATTATTTCTTTATTATTATAATAAGTATTATTGTTACTGAATAAAAACAACGATGGTGGTAATGAAATAATAATCAGAATAATAATAATAATAACAGTATTGTAAATTTATTATTAATATCAATTGAAAATAAAATTAATTCATAATAATTATTTGCCACAAGTTCTGCTGTCACGAATAAATTGTCAAGAGACTTGTTTCGATTAGGGAAATTCGATAAAAATGATATATAAATATGGTGACAGGCAAAAAAAAACTATAGAATAGAAGTGAGAGAGCACTTACGTATCTGGCAACAACGACGAGGGTCGCGGCGACGGTCAGCAGAATCGCCGACAGTGAGTATTTAAGGGGAAAGGGCACGGCGCCGGGTGGATAAGAGGCGACGTCCTCGCGATCGAGGCTCGGGGCGAGGAATGTTATGTTGACGGCACACTGAGCCCCGGCGAGCATGAACATGAGCATGGACTTGCCGAGATAATTGATGTAAGCCGGCATCGATATTACGACGAGGGCCAAAACACCGACGTACGAATAGTACGAGGGATAAGGGCAGCGCAGCGACCAGCTCAGCGAGGCGTTCGTCGGCGCTTTCGTCTCGTCGATGACCGCGCAATTCGCCTGAAAATCGAACGTGGCAGAAATAAACTCTCGCTTTGTGATTAAATCAACATTTTGTTAGAAAAATAAATTGAAGAACGGAAAAAAACATGATAAGGGAAATGTTTTTGGTATTGGAGACCAGGAGGGCACGGGGAAACTGTAAAAAAACCGCGGCTGACCGGTCACCCACCCGAGTATTGGCCACGGGCCAAAGCCAAAAGCACACTGAATGTTAATTTTAGATAAAAAGAAAATCGAAGGGGCGATTGTTTTTTTGCGCCTAAAAACAGAAAAAAGGCATGTTTTTTTTGGAAATTTGCTCACCATGTCAAGAAGCACAAAGACGCTTAGAGAGGATATCATGAGCAGCGCGAGGGTCCGCCTGAGCCACCTCGCCCGAACGGCACTACCGAGGCAAGTTGCACCCGCGAGTACGATCCCAAACAGGATGACGACACCGGCGCCTCCGCAGGTGAAGAGTCCCCAGGGTTGAACCCTCCAGATCGGCGCGGTACAGACCATGACGAGGGGACCACCGAGCAGCGAGAGGGGCGAGAAAGCCTCGCCACTCGTGTGAAAAGCGGCCTCGACGTTCGGGTCCATGAAGTGGAGGGTTAACCAGGAAGCGTGACCTCGCAATTCCGCACCCCCATCTGTGTAACCCGAACCACCAAAGAAAATACGTGACGTCCAATTTATTTGATCTTTTTATATCGTCCGAGCTCAGTCTTGTACATGATCACTCAAGGTATTTTTTATAAACGTACAGCGTACTAGGCAAATTTAGGAAGTCTTGGGGACTCTTAGAAACGTCTGGAATCTTTCAGAATCTGTTTAGAAGATGTGGGCATTTTTCTAGAAAATCTTAAAGACTTTCGGAGAGTTTGGAGCATTTCGAAAATGCTTAGAAACTACTGAGGAGTTTTCGTAACGCCTAGAACCCTCTGTAACGTGCTAAAAAGTCTAGTTTAGTAAATGAATGAAAAGTTTTGGCACCTTTATTAAAGAGTTTGTGAGTTTACTGGTGACTTTGAGATAGTTGTAGACATTTATAGAACGCATTGAGTATTATGAACGTTTTAGAGAATTCATGACACCTCAGAATGGTTTAGCAACGTAAAAAAATATCTAGAAGGTTTATGCAGCATTTAGAAACCTCTAGCAACCTTTATTCTAGTTTTAGACACTTCTAGTATGCATTCAGGAGTACCATACACGTTTTAGAGAATTCGTGTCACGTCTAGAATGTTTTAGTAACGTTCAAAAATATCTAGAAAGTTTTTGCCGCATTGAGAAACTTCTAGAATGTTTTATAAACGCTTGAAAGCTTCTAGAAAGTCTTAGAAACGTTCAAAAGCTTTTTGAAAGTTTTATAAACGCGTAGAAGCTGCTGGGAAGTTCAAGAAACGTTCGGAAGATTCCAGAAAGATTAAGCCAAAACTCCTCGAAAGTGTTAGGAAGTTTTAGAAACTTTTAGAAAGGTTTAGAACCTTATAGGAAGCTCTAGAAACGTCTAAAAAGTTTTAGAAAGTTTTAGAAACGTCTAAAAAACTTTAGAAAGTTTTCGAAACGCCTGAAAAGTTTTAGAAAGTTTTCGAAACGCCTGAAAAGTTTTAGAAAGTTTTAGGAACTTCTAAAAAGTTTTAGGAACTTTTCAAAAGTTTCATGAACTTCTCAAATGTTCCAGGAACTTCTACAAAGTTTCAGAAACGTTTACCCACTTCTAAAAAGCATTAAATTTTTGCACTGTTCGAGCAGTCAATTACGGGCTTATTGTTTTTCCTTTTTATATGAACTGCGCGACAAGCTCATATCGTAATTTGCGAATCACCTCGATTGTCGAGTTCCTTGCGCAATCGAAGCCTAAAATCCTCGGAGTCCTCCTTGTTCCTGCCCTCCATGTGGTCCATTGTCATTCGATTGTTCGTAGTTTCAGCATCGGCGAGCGATGCGAGACTCTTCGTAATTGCAGGCTTAAAGGGCTTCAATGCCCTGACAATGAAATAAGTCACCAGACCGGCTTTTTGCAGCGCCTCCTCGCGTCTCTCGCCGTACGCCGGCTCAACCTCAAATTCACCGTTCAAAAAGCTCAGCGTGGCGTTCGAGATGTGTACTCTCCTGTGAAATGAAGAATCATCCGAGTACGGGTAAAAAATGAAAATCAAGACGAGACGCGAAACCATAGCGAAAGTGGAATGAAAAAATGGACATGTAATTTTTTCCTAGAGGATTATGGGGGTGATACATTTTCTTACCCCGCCATGCCGCTGCTCTCCATTTTATTGGCCAGCTCGACGTCCTTGCTGTAAACGTCGAATTGCCATTGTCTCTGTCCGAGTACACCCGCGAGCACGGCACCCGTGTGAATACCGACCCTCATGTCGACGGGACTGTTGGTCGTTGCTTGGACGTATTTTATCGCGTCAACCATCGAGAGACCCATGTGGACGCTCAGTACCGCGTGGTCCGGCCTCTCAACGGGCGCTCCACTTATGCAGTAGTAACAGTCACCCAGGATCTTTATTCGCAGCTGTTCATACCTTAAATTCACGAAAAAATAAATCGTATTTCTGCTCCATCGTAAAACATTTTTTTTCGGCGACAATGTAGCCAGAACTGGGAATTCGGTCCATTTTTCGTTGGTTTATTATAGCCATTTATGTGATAGCTGTTAATTTGATTGATGTACAAATTGTTTCAGTCACGATTCCACTCAACGTTTCGCCTATCTCGACGGGCTAAGTAGTTCGAGGGCTTTTTGGTCAGACACATCCGCAATTCGAAATTCCTAGCCTTTTACCGAAGCGCCGATGCCCGGCTAGAGGATGAGATCCGTGTTGGTCAGACAACTCGACCATGGCCAAAACACGAGCGTAAAAACAGGACACGTTTTCGTCCACCAACCCCCCACCGAGAAGGCGAATAAAAATAATCGTACCACTGAGCGCAAGTGGAAACATTGTTGTGTGGTCAAACCATTGGGATACGTCTCTGATCGCACGGGCCAACGTTAGCGCGACAGAAGGAATGCTGGATAATAAATAGCGAGGCCGGAAGACCAAGTGGAAAGGGCACTTTCAGGTCAGACATGCACTTCGGTGGAAAAGTGACGTGTCTCGATTGAAGGCAATTTTAGGAAAACGCAACACGTTTAAATTAGATTGACCCAAAAAGAATGGGCTGGTCGCAAACTTGGAAGGCCCCGAGATCTCATTGTCGACCATAAATAACGTCATTCACGGGCGTAAGTCTAAATTGAATCGGCAGGGGGAGCTGCGGGGCTCGAAAAAAAAATAACGGAGCTTTTAATTTTCGTCAGATTTTGCTGACTCGATTCCCTTAAGTGGAAAAGGAGGGTGCCTGGTCGGACAAGTAGATTTATCGCGGTTATATACTTTGTATTATCGTCAGCCCGGCTGACGTTTTGTAACACTGTAAAGACTTTTAGACATTATATATATATATATATATATATATATATATATAAATTTAGAGGGATAGCGTTCCCGAAGGAGCTAGTAGTACAAACCGTGCTTTAGTCAGACGTGGAGGAGAAAGAGAAAACGAGATGCTCTCGACAAATCGATAGAGAGAGCGGAAAAGATGAGGGAGGGGGGAGGCGCTCGTGAAGGAAGGTGAGGGCGGACGAACGAACGATGAAGCGCCCACGATGAGAGGGGTGCGGGGGCGTCAAGGGGAGAGGATTACCAAAGCTTCCTGGATAAATTTTCATCACACACGAATAGTGTATTACGCGTAATGATGAAAATGTTGATGAGCTCTCTCTCTCTCTCTCTCTCTCTCTCTCTCTCTCTCTCTCTCTTCCGAAGTGAACCACTTCAAATTGAAAACCAGTTCATCGATGATTTGCTTCCCAAGAGGACGGTCGTCCAATTTTATGACCGCAGAAAAAGTTAAATTAAACTTGTTTTTCGGAATTTTACCTTTCGCTAAGCTGATCGAATCGCGCGAAAAGTTCATTGAGTATTTTGACGAGTTCGCTGGCGCTGTAGGTCGAGGAGATCGCTGTGAATCCGACGATATCGGCGTAGAGTATCGAGACGTTTTCGTGCCTCGACATGTAGATCTTTTTGAATTGAGTATCGAGCGAAGCACCGAGATCCTGTCTCATCTTGACGGCCACGTGTTCGGGCAACACGCTCAGCAGAAGACGCTCCTGTTCGGCGCTCTGCTCCTCGATTATCAGCTGAACTTCCAGGCTCTGGCGGGTCTCGAGGAAGGCTCGACGCTGCTGAAACTCGGCGAGCGAGTAACTCGAAGTTCCCAATGCGGCTGCACACGCTGACAGTGACACCGTTATTATCTGTCGATTAATGGCAACAATGCGAGAACTCAGAGCATGATTCATTTTTTTTTGTTGACTTTTTTTAACATTATTTCAAACATCGGTAAACTACTTTTAACATTTACGAAATTTTTGGTATAGTTCGATTTCGGTGAAAATTCGTTCGATCGAATACTCACGTTTTTCGCGTAATTTTTATCATTCAAATAAAATTTTTCAATTATTATTACAATTGTTAAGCAATTGGATGAAAAGGAAATTGAACCTAACCAACAAAGTCACCATTTTTGCCAGTAAATATATTGTTTGGGTTCGTTTAAGGTTTGTTTTCCCGTATGAAAATCACATAAAGAGCTCGTTCTCCTTATGTAATTTTTCCGATCCTGATTAGAATGTTGATTGCTAAAACAATTGTTGAGCAATACGTCAAACGGAAATTAAAGCCAAACAACAAAGGCACCAATTCCTCAATAAATATATTGTTGTAGTTTTTTAAGAATAACTATAAACATATTAATAACAACAATGAAACTTTTATTGTTGATTCAATATCCTCGTTATTCTTATTTGTATTGTTATATCAAAGAAACCATAAGAACTGGAAATTAACAATGACGTTCAACGAAACGTAATAAAAGTAAACATATCCCGCTGTTCGAGGAAAATTAACCAACCGGATGAGTTAACAAAAAATATTTATAGCAAGAGTGACAAAAAAGAGGGAGCGAAACAAATTGAGAAAATTACTTCACCGCTAAGCTGGATGATAAATTATAGCGACACGAAGGAGAAGATAAAACGTACGACATGGCGAATACGTGGGGGGCTTATCGATGTACCGGTCTAAAAATAAAAAGCAGTCCGAAAAAAACAGATAGGTGGATCATTAGCGTAGGCCAAAAATAAAATCGCCTATAAATGCGTTGCATCGTGTATTATCAGACATTGAAGGTATATCTATGTACGTTTGGTTCTCGTTTTCCGCACTATTTTCCACTGGTGACAACCTTCCCCGCCTTCATCGATAGTTCCCCGCTGGCAACCCTGTGTGAGCCAGACTCTCTATTTTAAACTACCATTCATCGGGATTCACTCGAGTGTAAGTAACGAACGTGTACACGTGTCGTGAGGATGAGACTTGGCTCGACGTAATTTGTTTCCGCCCTCCCCCCCCCCATGTTTTGTAAGCCTATCCAAGCCCTTCGTTAGCTTCGCCCATGCTGTCTCGACGTGAAATCACTTTTGATTAAGGATAAAAGAATAATTGTATCTCTGAGACCAGGATAAAGTGGTCGGGACGAATGGCACGAAAGGTCAGCCGAAATGGCACCTCAATGATCTCCTAACATCGCTTTAAATGTTGAATATGTGGAGAGTAAAGTACCGGCACAGGGAAAATTAGAATGGAGAACGAGAAGTTTTGGTAGAGCGTGTTGGACATCACTGGGGAACTTGATGGCAAACTGCCGAAAGTGTGGAGGTACCAAAATATTGGACTGCTATTTTCCGAAAGAGCATCTATTCGCTACATTACAAATGGCACCAAACAGCGCACGGTCTCGAAGTTCAAGGTAGGATAACACTTTCCGATGCCCAATGATGGTACGACCCAATGACGACATGTCCTAATGATGATATGTCCCAATGGTGACATGCCCTAATGATGACATGTCCTAATAATAACATGTCCCGATGTTGACATCTCCTAATGATGTTATCTCCCAATGATGCAATCTCCCAATGATGTCATCCCCCAATGATGATATCTCCGAACTAAGACATGTTCTAATAATCACATCTCCCAATGATGATACTCCCAATTATGACATGTTCCAATAAGTGCAATTTTTCGGGCAACTCACCAGCACTTCGATAGGTGTCTGGGTAGGTACTTTGGCAAGGCCGACAACCGCCACGATGTAAGTGGTCGCAGTGCCAAGTGCCAAGAGGGCACAGTGCAGTAACCTCAGCGGCAAAGTAGCAAAGAGCAGATAGAGCAGGAGGAGCAACCATCCGAGTCCATCTCTGGGCACGACTTCGGTCGACTTGAAGAACAGCTGTGCCAGCAACTGTCCCGTTGAAATGTGCCAAGCGAGATGTGGCATGGCCGACCAAAGGGCGTCCCTCGCGCGGGTACCACTCTCCGCGAGTGCCAAAAGTGCCAAATTCAGGCCCAAAAACACTGCCGTTATGCCACGCGCCGTCAAGTCCGGTTCCGGCGAAGCCAAAGTATAAATGTCGAACAGTATGGCCGAGAGGAGGAAACAGTGGAGACCTCCGCGTCGCTGTTGCAACGAGCTTGCACGATAGAGCTTCTCCAGTTTCGAACTGGAGAAACTCGTCTTCAGTAGATTGGCAGGACGTCCGGACTTGAGGTAGGACTCCTCGTTCAGTGGTACCGGACGTTGCGACATGATTACGGCTGCACTCTTTCCTTTTACTTATCGTTCACTACCTTTGCAAGCAACGCTTCGATCAAAGTCCTTCCAACAACAATGAGATCCTTGAAACGGCACTTGGACCGGTCGCATTGCGCGTTGACATCAATTGCCACACGTCGCTCGTCGCCATTCCACTTTTTCCCCAAACATCAATAACTCGTTGGTCCACGTTACCGAAACTTTTTCCCTCGGTCACTTCAACCGGAAACTCCGTCATCCCAACACTCGACCCTACACACCATCCTCATCGTAACCTCCCCAACCTACCCGCCACCCTAACGCACTCACGAGGGAACTTCCGGCAGAGATGACGCAGCCCGATAGTTCGCGGAAGTCTTCGATTGCGGCGAACTTATCCTACGCGGGAAGTTCCCAGGTCATCCTTCAGACCAGTCCGTCCAGGACCCTGTGATCAGCAGCGTACCGGAAACCGCCGGCGCGTCATTGTCGCCAGGATCGCTCTCTGTCACTTCAACTTCCCAAGCCGCGGAGATTCAGGAACCGAGTCTTCTGGAGCGAGCCTTAAGAACCATGTTAACGAATGCTGGAACGAATCGATTCTCCAGTGCCTTCTACTGTGGATGTCCTTCGGGTGTCTCGGTCAGCAGGATGCGTCCCTTGAAGGTGTTCCAGCGTTACCCGTGGCGCTTGTCCACGGCAGCACAGCCCCGAAATCTGATAATTGTCCTTTCGATGTTGTTGGAATGGCTTCGTGATGATTGCAATCCTCGTGATCGTTGATCAATTGCAGAGTTTTCGCGAAAACTTATGTTGTAGTTCGAATCCTCGTTTGGATAGAACGCTAAGCCGAATTAACTATGTGCAACGGGCCGACGAGGATGTTGGATGTGCACCGCCCGCGCGCGGGGGACTGGCCGGGTTACTACCAGCAGTGTTCTCGCCTCCTTCGTAGCTTCCTCTCCGGCCGTTTCTCGAGCATCGCCGCCGCTCTCTCCAACCCCCCACTACCCCCGAAAGCCGCGGCCAGTGTGCCCCTCGAGTCTCCTCCTCACCAGCGACCCTCTTCGTCGTCCTCGAAAGCTCCCTCGCTGGCTATCCCTCTCTTTCCTCGACCGTCCAGGCGTGCGCTATGGGAGCCAGGGTGACCCACCCCGCGCACCGGTCGATACCAAACCACCACCGATCCAACCCCCGTATGTTATGTCGCTTTTTCCTACTCCCTCATTCTTCAGCCTCTCTCTCTCTCCCTCTCTCTCTCTCTCTCTCTCTCTCTCTCTCTTCCTCTCTCTCTGCCCTTCTCTTTAGCCCCAGCTATCCGCTACTCGTCGGCAACATCGCGCCAGATGGAGGATGACGAGGGCGGAAAAAGAGGCTCGTCGGTTTTACCATTCGCGGCTCAGGGAAAATGAACTGACATCAAAGGAGTGCACGGAGTGACACACGGACGCTCGAGAAACAGGAACCGGAAGTCCGCACACGGAATGGAAGTGCATCATGCATCTGGATCGTGCTTACAACAGATTAGGCCAGATAAGGACCCACTTGGCATTTGAATACCAACTGGATCGGTAAATTCGGTCGTTAGAAACGGTAGCTCATCACGTAGCTCAGCATGTAGCTCAGCACGTAGCTCAGCACGTAGTACCGCTTACTCATGGTCAGTGATACTGACCTGGACAATTTTGGCCGATTTGTAGGCCACGGGGGGTTTTGTTCTCGCACCCGTGACTTATCCGGAGGCTTCCTTCAATGTTATATCGGACAAAATATTAATGGATCATGCTGGTAGCATGCTGCTCATTCAATTCAATGGCTCGTATTCCCAGGGGTCGTGAAAATATTTCGCGCCCTTTCGTCTTTTCTCTCAAGCATTGCCGACCTGCCAGCTGAGCTAATGACAATGCCAGTCAAGCCCCCCCCCCCCCCCCCCCCCCCCGAGAGAGAGAGAGAGAAGGGCGCCACGAGGGGGAGATGTACAGCAGTCCACTTTGTCTCGCTTTTCATCCTCTTCCGTTGAAAACCGAGAACAACACGGAGGAAAAAACAAGCCTGCTCTAGAATGAGATTGCTTTCTTTACCTCCGCACTTGATTTTTGTTTTATTATTGTCTTTCTCTTTCTGTCTTACTTGTGTTTGGTACTTTTGTTCGCTCGGCCAGTTCCGGACAATGGTTGTTCTCTGTTTTCTCGCCTACTTTTTTTCCCTCCCACCTCGCGCGTACCACTTTTCCTGCCATCGCCACCTCGACCCTGTCCCAATGAGGATGACCCGTCCATAAGAGCTCTCCCCTTTTCACGATCCTAAAGGGATTCTTCCAAAGGGACCAAACACGCCTTTTCACAAATTTATCATTGCACATTCCGCTACGTCGTTCAGGAAGTGTGCGATCAACGGGACCTCCTCAGGTTGATCGAATTGGCCGATACTGAGCAGGTTGCTGATCCGCGTCGAATGCCCTGGAGTGGTCGGGTCACCTGAACAGCCACCTAGGGTTGGACGGGGTGAAGAGGGTATCGAGAATGAAGAGCGGAAAGATTGAATGGAGGAACGGGATGAGGACGTCAAACTGAGAACAGAGGGTGAGAGAAAGAGAGAAAGAGAGATGAAAGAAAGAGCCTTCAAGTGCTTCGTGAAAGTAATTGGAGTGCTGCCAGTAAAACGATTGCGGCCCCGACCAGGAAAATGAGGAAAATCGTTTCACGGATGGCAATCGATAAAAATATTTATTTCAAGTTTCGCGCTGCATGGTCAATTATCACTAGCCTAGAGTATTAAAAAATAACAATATTTGAGTTGATAGGCACGTCGAAGGTTTCAGACTCGCAATGAAGCAGCGTCAGATGAGATGCTCGATTGTTTTGAATATCTCGTCCGGTATGACGTAACCGAGCTGATACATTTCCTTGACGATTTTCGGCTTTTGGCTTAACGAATCGATCCACTTGTAGTACTTCAATTCCTCCCGGGTTCCCCCGTACTTTTTCGGCAAATTCGTTATTCCCACCTGCTCGTGAAGACTGGACATGTCATCACCGTGGAAGAATATACGACTCTGCATGTTCGCATCCAAGAGCGGCCTGAACATCGCGAATATAACGTCGAATATCCACGACTGATGGAGTATGTGGATCGCGTGAGTTTTCATGGGAAACGCCGAGACCATTAGCGCCATTACCATACTGGCAACCTGGATTTTTGGGACAAAAAAATAGTAGCGATTTCTTGGTAGCTACTTCGTTGTGATCGGTGATCGAAAGTTAATTGCAGTGGAATTCATTTTTTTTTCTATCTCTGTTGAGATTTGCGTTTTTTCTTAACATCGCGACTCTTTGGGTACCATTTTCATAGAACAATTTTGAAGAAAGGGGCAGTTGGACATGGAGAAATGTTGATACACAATTATTGTCTTTTGGTTGAAGGATTTGGGCAAAATGTTGCTTTTGATTGGGTTTTTTTAAAATTGAATTCGTTCGGGTTTTGAATGCGTTTTCTTATTTGTACTCGTTTGAGTTTGGGCTTGAATGCGTTCTTCTATTTGAATTCGTTTGGGTTTTCAATACGTTTTTAAAATTTGAATTCGTTTAGGTTTTGAATGCGTTTTTTAATTCCGACTTGTTTGGGCTTGTTTGGGTTTCGAATGCGTTTTTTTTTATTTGAGTTCGTTTGGGTATGAAATGCGATTTTTTTTCGATCCCAAAGACTTGCTTTCAAATTAAGTTAAACTTAAGTTTACATTTGTATAAATCATCATTTGCTTCAACTGAAAACTGAAGACAAACTTAAGACGGAAGTTTGTTCGTAAATATTTTTGTCGAAATTGTATTTTAATTTGATTCAACATTCAAATTCGATGATGCGTTTAAAAAAATTTGAATTTGTTTGGACTCTTTTGGATTCAGAATGTGTTTTTCGAATTTGAATCCCTTTTGGATTTGACACGCGTTTTTCATTCAAACCCAAAGCCTTGCATTCAAATTTAGTTAAACCGACGTTTAAATTTGAATAAATCATCATTTGCTTTATGCTAAAACTTAAGACTGAAGTTTTTTTTAAATATTTTTTTTCGTAATCTTCGAAATTGTATTTTTATTTGATTTAACATTCAAATTCAATAATTCAATTCAAATGTTTAACGTCGAATAAACAATCACTTTCCCTTGAGCGAAATCATTGGAGCAAATGTTGATTACTTGTTAATTTTACTAAAATATAAAAACGGTTTTAAATTTACTTCAAACTTTCGTTTGAATTTCATTATCGTCAGTTTGTTTGGGTTAAGGGGCTATAGCAGTGTGACACTTTCAAAACATCGATTTTTTTGCCTTTTTCGACAGTTTATACTTTCAAGAATATCCTGTAAAAATTTCAAGGCCGTATCTCTATCATTTTATCTTGCAAAAATCGATGGTTAAATCTTGAAACGCGATTTCTCGAAATGAGGTTTTTCAAATTTGCTGGCATTGTAACTCAAAGAGCAATTATCTGATTGACTTGAAATTTGAACTGAGTGCTCTTGAATATATTTTCTCTACAATGAAGTAGGACATTTTTTATTGGATGAAAATTGATAACCATTTGGCATTTTAAAAAACGACCATTTTATAGGCAAGAAAACAGATTTTTTCCATAACTACGCCATTTTGCTAGATTTTGATATTTTCCGAAAGTCCTACGTCATTGTACAGGAAATACCTTCCAGTGTAACGACATTTTTTCTTTTCTCGGTTTCAGCTACTTAATCGGCCGGAATCATGTTATCAGTGGAGGAACTTTTTTTGCGTCTCCGAAGGCAGCGCATAAATCGCTCGGATCTCAATATTTTTGTATGAAAAAATTATGTAATGGCCGTCAAATATAACCAAATATATTGTTAATTTTCCGAAACATTTAATTGAGTACTTTTCTTCCAAAAAATTCCCGAAAATCATCCAAGTTTTTAGCGTTCACACTGGTATACCCGCTAAAGCTCCAGGGTGAATTCAAATATACCTGAGGCGTTATAGACCAAGCATGCGCCATTGTAATTCCCTCGAGATCGAATATGACGACGCCACCGAGTATCTGAGCAATTGGCTCGAGTATACCGAGCTCCAGTATGATAACGGTTGCCTTGAGAAGCTCCTCGATTCCGTACTTCTTTGGGTCCCAGTTGCCAATTCTGTAAATCATCATGCGACGGCCACACCGAGTCCGGTAGCCGGGCACTGTCATCGCGTCGTCGTCACCGATGTGCCTCATTTTCAACGGATTCACACCCTGATGAATGTCTGGATGTTTTTCCTTGAAATCGTAATACCTGACTACCTGTCAACATTTTCAAACTTATTGTCATCCTCGTTCCTCCTTTCGTCTTGTGCCTCTTCAAAAATCATGAGAAATCGATTTTTTAATTAATGAAAAAATTTAATCAACGAAAAATCAATGTATTTGCTGATTCGGAATACATGGTTGTTCTTTTTATTCAACGTTCAATGCACTTTAGTTTACGTCATAATTTTATTTTCATTGAATCCATTGGCAACAATAAACACTCAGATTTTTTGAATCTTTTATATGAATTTAATCGAAATTGGTATTTTGTATAATTTTTTGGCGGTGAAAAGGAATGCCAAATACCTTGTTCTCATCTTATCCATTTATTAGTACTATTTCGAACTATTTATAAGTTAATTCGATTTGTCAACTAGGAATATCATTATTTCCCGATGACTCTCAGAGACAAATAATCCAAAATACTTTATCATTATCTCATCTACTTATTATCATTATGTTTTTCAATTTAGTTATAAGTCAATTGATTTTATTTACTGGCCCTATCATTATTATTATGATTTTCAGTGATAAAACTAATGCAACATACAACATTTCGATCAAATTCCTTGAACTGTAAATAATGTAAAAAAAATAATTTGTTTTTCCGTATCGTGAATGCGGAGATACGATTTCTTCTTTTATCATCGAGTATATTGTTTATCGGTATGAGGTAACCGTAAGAAATCCGAGCTATGTCATAATAAGGGAGTCATACAACTTTATCGTGCGTTCGATTCGCCTTGGCACTGTTACGCAATTGCGAACAACCTCTCAACGAGCATTGGAGTGCGTCCGGTCTGACAAACTGGCTCGTATAAATGTTATTCGCCGCATATATCTCTCGTCTTACGTCAACAGATATCCGTCCCTCGATTCTCCCGCCATCTCGTTTTTTTGCCCCCAATTTTTTTCTATCACATCACGAATTATCATTCTTATCCGTCATTGGAAATTACGAAAATATCGTAACCGTTATTGCGCTGTACCATTATTATTGCCACGTCGGTTTTAATTCACTTAATTTGGCGAGCACGTTACATTTTTAAACCAAATGAAATTTCATTTTTAACTCTGAATTGAAATTTATTTCACTTTTTGAATCTTAAAAATAAATGTTATTTAGTTGTTAGATTTCTATATTGAATTTTATTTTATTTTTAATTCTCTAAATTTAAAGTATATTTAAATAAAACACAAAAATGATCCCTCGCGATATCAACGACTCACCAATCTGTGGGCCCGATTCACGTTGAAGTTTCTCGCCCTAAGGAACCTCACGAGGAACGCATCGTCCACCCTGTGGGGGGTGCATTCACCCCTTTCTGCATTTGCAAGAGAAAAAAAGGATCATAATTTCATTTTCGTTGTTTTCTCAAAAAAGAATATTCGATACCATTTTTCTTTACGTTTTTTGTACTATAAGAGGGAGCTTTATCTATAACTAAGATATTTATACATATGAATATTTATAATCGTATATAAATCCTCAAAAAAATGTGAATACATAAATGAATGTAAATACGAAAAGATCTGTAGAAAACTTATCGAATATCAATAACAATAATAGTGAGGGAAAATCAAGATATAGTAGTAGTATTTTATTCTTTGGAGACCTTTTTTAAGGGTGTTTATATAAATGCCCCCCCCCCCCCCCCCCGCCCTTCTCATCAGCGTCAATTTTGATTACATTAGTTTTCTTATATATATCCCTACCCCTAGAAACTATTATGGTTTCCCTTAGCATCCTTATACTCGCAAAGATGTCTCAAATTTTCAATTGCCTGCTTGCATATTCTACATTTGGCATCTACGTGCCCTTTTTTCCGACATTTCCACATTTTATCCTCGGCCACGTTTCTTTTAATTATCCACTAATCATCTTGTCCTCCTAATATTTTTCTGTGTATACCAGTTTTCCTACGTTTATATTCCTTGCAGTATGTTGACCCATCGATTTTGCTCCAATCGTATTGAATTTGTTGTTCAAATTTAATTCTTATGTCTTTTTCTATTTTTCTTTCGAACTTCCTCACATTTCCATTTTATATAGCTTGGGGGCCGTCCATAAATTACGTAATGCAAAATTTCCCAGTCTTTACCCCCCCCCCCTTCCCCCACGTAACGGGACCGTAACGCTTGGCCAGAACCCCCCCCCCCCCCATTCCATTACGTAACGGGTGCTTTGTCGTCAATAATTGCGATTTTTTTCATAGACATAACTAATTATGAAAGGATCGGGTTTATACTCATTTGATGAAGTATATATTCATCTAGTTTTATACCAATTTTCATGACAATATCTTGAACATTAACCGAGATATAGGCCTTCTCCCATCGATATCTTTATGAAAGGTTATCTGTAAATTGAAAGTCAACAATTTATCGATATCTATACAAATGTAGTTATCGTTATGCGTAGCCGTTTTTTTATTTTGTTTTTTTTTACGTAATGCCGACAGTTTAAACATTTTTTTCTATTTTCAAGGCCCCTTTCCTGTATTCAAGCAGTCTTTAAAAATAGTAATTATCAAATGTTAACAAACGCGGATACGTACAGCCTTAGTCACCGCGATTTCAAAAATGTTTTTAAAAAAATTGAAAATCGGTTGATAAGTTTTTAAGTATTCGCTCGGACAAGGTCGAAAAAACTAGTTTCGAGCAAAACGCGTTCAAAGTTTTCGTTCCGTGTTTCTTGATATAAAGATACGATTTTTTCTAGAATATTGATACTTACATTGAAGTGTCTAGTCGCGGGCGATATGACGGTTCTTCATTTTTATGATAGTTCACAAAATAATAAGAGTCTGTACTTTACCTATTGTAAATGATGTCACGCCTGTAGGGACTGAGGCCACTAGCCGGTCGCGCTACCTTTTCTCACTAAAGTGACTATACCTCCGTCAATTTTCGCACTTGTGAATAAAAATGTGGCCAACATATTTTTCATCACATGTACTTTCAAATTTTTTTTTTTTAAATGTCCTTCAAATTTTGCTCGGGGGATGTGGAAAACTACTGTTCTTGCACAGTGATTTTCCCCCTTAATTGACATCGCGTATACAAAGCTGTGAGCTATCCACGGTAAAATTGCACTCGACGTTTAAATAAAAAACTTGAACATGCAGAAATTTTGCTATTTCTGGCAGTTTTAAAATCGTGACAGCATTCTTTTGAGGCTGCTAATTGAGGCTATATCCTTTTAAGGCTACTAACTCTTGCACGCTTAAAGACCCCCCATGTCGCGTTTATGACTTTGTGGTGAAAAATCAGAATATATAATTTATTACTGTCACTAGCACTGTTATAAGAATAATGATTATTCCTATTATTGATATTTTTTTACATCATGTTTCAACTTATTTTATATACTATAAAAAATGATATCAAATGATGATAATGGTTTCGAAATACCAGGAGCAATAATACAATTTTAAGAATAGTTAACAATATAGTTTATAATAATAAATAAACAACTATTATAGTTAATAATAATAGTTAATGATAGTTAAAAACAATAAACTACTATTATTATAGTTGTCACTATTATTATTATTGATAATAGTATAATTACTTAGTAGATCATAAAATAAAAGTATAATTAAATGTTAATCAATACTATTAGTAATGTTATTGTTATAACTATAATGGTTATTATTTAGCACAATTACATATATATTTATTTATTAAAGATCATATTATGTATATGTATATATTTTTTATTATTATTTTTATTTTATAAATTTGTAAGTGAGAGATTTTATAACCTCAAAACCAACAGTAGCTATTAAAATTAAACGATTATTTTTTTTTAATTCTCTTATGTGACATGACATTACCTTAATGATCTTTTATGTGACATGACATTAATAAAAATGCTATTAAAGATTTAAGGTTGATTTAAATCATTAATGGCATTTTTATTACGTAAATAAACATTCAGAGTTTATATAAGGTAATGTCATGTCACATAAGAGAATTAAAAAAAAATATCGTTTAATTTTAATAGCTACTGTTGGTTTTGAGGTTATAAAATCTCTCACTTACAAATTTATAAAATAAAAATAATTTTTATTATCAAATAAAATATTTTAAAAATTGGGAAAAATTTCTATTAAATTTTTCTGAGGCTGATGTTTTAGGGATCCCATTTCGTTTAAAATCTATTTCGATGTAAAAAATTCTGAATTTTTCGAAAAAAATACCTTCAAAACCGGAAAAAATGGGGCAAGGCCCGAAAAATCGCTTTTTATACTTTGAACGTGATTTTCGTAATTTTTTAAATAACCCAGAATTTCAGCATATTTTTTTGCAAAAGTTCATGTTCTTTTCTAAAAAATCGTTTTTTAAAAAAATTTCCAGCTATAATTGGAAAGAAGTTATGGGTATTTGAAAATTTGGTGTTTTACAAAATTTGAAAATTGTGAGCCACCATCACTTAAAAACTATTGAATAAAAAAATTCGAAAAAAATCATGGATGCTTGTTTCAATACGACCTTTCAGATGACCTTCTTAGTTTTCCCAAAGTCAGATCATCCGGTACAACTTTGACACAGAATTGGTGGAATTACCCATATATATATATCTTGTACATTTTTATTTTTGGATAATTAATAATTACCGTATATCATATCCCGTAGTTCTTGGAGAGTTTGACACTTGACCTCGTCGGCTTCGCCGAGTTCGCGACGCGCATACTCCATCACCTCGCCTGAGGTGGGTTCATCAAGATCCAAGTCGAGCTCCTCATCTCCCTCATCCTCAGACTCTTCCGTCCCGTGATTTTCGTCGTTTTTCATTATTTTCCTTTCGTCATCGTTGCGCTTAATAATTTCTGGGGTGACCGGGCGGTTGCGATCGTCATCGACGAGCAAACTACTCGACAATCGATCACCGCGATCCTTTATCCTTGGTATCGGATTTTCTTCTATCTCCTCGTCGCTCCAATCTTTCTTCTTTTTAATGTCGATCAGCAAATTGTCGAGATTATTCGTCACGTCCTTCAGGCTGGAGAAAATACACATATTCATTGGAGATCCGTCCATTCTTTACTGATCCATTAATTTTTAAGGGGGGGGGATACCTTTAGGCGAGAAAAAAATGTGCTGATATTCATGATTTTTTTTTAAGAAAAGTTTTGTTCACCATTTTTGAGGCTCAAGGTATTTTTTATTACTACATTTAGCTGTTACGTGGCATTTGGAAAAAATTAATCTTTAAAAATGGCGGAGGTATGGCTCGGTCTTCTAAACTGCATTTTCAAAACTGACGTGACGTATAGCTAGAAAACTAATCGCCCGATTCTGATGAAATTTGGTCTACATCTTTCTAACTTTATTGTCTAGAACGTGAACCTAAATATTCTTGAAAGTTAAAAAAAATACTTTTTCTAGCAGAATATAGCTATTTTTTGAGGAAAATTCAATCTCTTCGTTTCAAAGCGTACCATTTCATCGATTTTCAGCATATCTCGCTTTTACTTGGTTCATATTCTGCGTATGAGTGTTGATAAAAGTAAACTCTTCGTTATTTTTTTTTCAGATCAATCCCTCCGATGCTATGTACCACGCCGTCTGACAACATTCGCCGCAAGCCAGACCGTGCCATACGTCCGCCACTTTTAAAGATTAATAAAAAATGCCATTAAGGGGCTATGACACATAAAAAAAACCGATTTTTTTGCCTTTTTCGACAGTTTATACTTTCAAAAATATCCTGTAAACCTTTCAAGGCCGTATCTCTATCATTTTATCTTGCAAAAATCGATAGTTAAATCTTTAATCGCGTTTTTATCGAAATGAGATTTTTCAAATTTGCTGACATCGTAACTCAAAGAGCAATTATCCGATTTGAACTGAGTACTCTTGAATATATTTACTCTACAATGATGTAGGATATTTTTGATTGAATGAAAATTTACGATTTGGCATTGAAAAAAACGACCATTTTGCAGACAAGAAAATAGAAGTTTTGAGGTCAAATATAGCCAAATATATTCTTAATTTTCCGAAACATTTAATTGAGTACTTTTCTTCCAAAAAATTCCCGAAAATCACCCAAATTTTCAGCGTCCACACCGGTATAGCGCCTTAAAAAAAGTGCTAATAAAACTACCCTAAGTCTCAAAAATGGTAAAAAAGTCTTTCCTTTTTAAAAAATCATGAAAACCGGCATTTTTTCTCTCCTCAACGTATCTCCCCCTTAAGGTTTTTAAAAATTGTTGTTTCCTTTTTTTATTTTTTTTTTCTGCTAAGTTTGCTTACCTGTCTTTGATCGACATTGTGTCGACGACGTTCCCGTCTCCATTCAGAGCCCCTTTGTCTTTGATTTCAGACATATTCGATTTTTTAATCCTCTATTACTCGTTTCTGTTTGGACACCGTCCTGTGTCCTCTTAATATTGCCTCGAAGTCGTGTCGTCTTTTCCTTCGTGAAAGTAAAGAAAAGCCACTTTTTAACAATTTTTTTTGTTTTTAAATCATTTTTTCTTTTTTGTTTGTTTACATCGATCTTTTTAATTCCCTCGCGTATCTGGTTGCGCTTGTTTACACCCTCTTTCTCGCCATGCTAATTTATTCGCAGACCTTCGCTGTGTTAGTCGCGGCGCGAGCGAAGCGAATAATTATTTTTGCGTGTGGCTCGGGAGAGTGGATATGAAAAAAAAGCAAAAAAAAAGATGCGAATAAATAAAAGTATCACTGCAGGCAAATCTGTGTCAAGCTGTCTATATGCAGATCGATCTTGTTGATCAGCGTGCAGGGAAGTCCAGTTTTTATGACGTCTGGGCAGAAACGAGTTTTTTTTTGTTTCTACTTGTTTCTTTTGATTGCTTTTTTTTTCAGAACCTCGCGGTACTCGCGACCGATCTCGACCGTCCGAGGAGTCAATTCACAATGAAAATGAAAGTGAACTTTGTTTACTATTGATGCTGTGCATTTTTCAAAATCCATTTTGAGCAATTTTGCAGCAAAAAAGATTTCTATTTGAATTTGTTTAAAAAAAGGCTCAGGTCGTTAGAATTTCTATGTTGGCTTGGCAACTTGGGGGGATAATAAATTGAGCGCAATTTTTTGAACAAATATTCTTTGTCAAACATTCATTCTGTGGCATCTTAAATGGCGTCGAATAAACCGTGAAAGTAAAGTGAATATTGCAAGTACGGGGGCGTGTCTCAGGTTATTATTTCATATTGAAACTTGTCAATACAAATTTACTGTAAAAATTCAAATTTGATCTGAATATTCTATTTTAAAATGAATATAAAATAATAAATGAATTAAAGAATAATTTTTTAATGAAAAATTCAATTTTAATGTAAACAATTCAATTTTAATTTTTTAATTCTATTTTTATTGATACATTCAATCAAACGTCTTAAAATACAATTGAAATTTGATTCAATTTTTGCTACTACATGTCATTCGTCATGTCAACATGAACAAATTAGAACAAAAATAAAACACCAATTTTGCACAGTGTTATTAGGAACGAATTAGAATTATTTTATTTTTGTGTCAATGAAATACACGTCAAAAAATTCTATCGCGAATGGACGAAAGTTTCATCATTGCAAAATGAAACAACGTTCGGGCTCACATTTTTATGGCGAATGTCTGTGTGCATTTGCTGCTACAACTACTGTCGTGTCTCTTGTTCGTTGCCGATTGCAAAAGCGAGCGATAATTGCGTTCACACCCCGAGCCAATTCCATTCAAGAGAACCCCGGAGAGCGATGTCCGTCGCTCTCTCTCTCTCTCTCTCTATCTCTCTCTCTCTCTCTCTCTCTCTCTCTCTCTCTCTCTCTCTCTCTCTCTCTCTCTCTCTCTCTCTCTCTCTCTCTCTCTTTCTTTCTCTCTCATACTCGCAGAAAAATCGTAGCGGAAATGTGATGGAAAAGCTATTCCCAGAGAAATTGCAGATTGAGGGTGAAGAGCGGAAAATGGACGGAAGAAAATGGGAAAAAAGTGTCGCACACCGGCAAGTGAAAATGGATGGTATGGCCTGTACTGAGGAACGGGTGAACGAGACGGAAAAATATACGATTTAATGAGAGTGACAAATTTACTTGAATATATATATATATACATATTTGTAGCCTGAAAAGTACAATTTTTAGAGTATTCTTTTACAGGGTTGAAGGAGGTGAAAAAGGGTGAAAAATCATAATGTCATGATTATTATGTTATGATATTATTATTAGTGACATAATTAATAATAGTATCATGAAATTATATATATATATATATATATATATATATATATATATATATATATATATATATATATATATAATTTGATAAAATTATAGAAATGTGACCTAGAAAGTGCCATTTTGAAAGGTTTTTTTCTCTAGGGCTTGAAGAGGGCTGAATGATCGAAATTTAATACAGAATGTAAATAATATTTAACCATAATTTGCAACCTCACTAATATTTCCTAATTTTTTATTATTCAAAATATATACTTAAAAAATGGTACTATTTAAAGTATTCTTTTACAGGGTTAAAGGGGTTGAAAATGGGTGAAAAATCATAATGTCATGATTATTATTTTATGATATTATTATTGATGACATAATTAATAATACTATCATGAAATTATTCATATTTATATATTTAATAAAATTATAGAAATGTGATCTGAAAAGTGGCGTTTTTTAAAGTATTTTTCTAGAGGGTTGAAGGGCTTGAAAAGGGCTGAATAATCGAAATTCAATACAAAGTGTAAATAATATTTAACAATGATTTTCAACCTTACCAATATTTTCTTGTTATTATTATTCGGATTAAATCCAAATGGGATGGATAAATATGGCAAATGTTTGCCAGTTTCTTTACTCAACGGCGACCTGACTCAAAATTATTCAAATCCTGTAATTGTCGTTCATCAGCATAACGGCTGATCGTAGGTGGAATTGAAAGGGAAGAAAGACGAAAAAAGTGTTCAGCAGGACCCTCGATGTGCCCGGAGAAAGGGATAAACGGACGTTGCAGTGAGGAAGGAAATTTCGAGAAACGAGGTCGATTTGATTATCTCGATGGAGCTTGCGAGAGAACGAAAATGCGGCGAGTGTTACGGGCACTCAGCGTCACGGGAAATGTCCAACGGAAATTTATTCCCTGTTTGCACTCGAGAGTTTAACTCGAAATGGTACAAATTGCTATTGCTATTTGCACAGAATTGGCGTTCCGAGTTTTGGTTAATTAATGGAATTGTATAGGAGCATGCGTAATTGAATGATAATTGATAAATCGGGACATTTGATTATGTTGATAAAAACAAAAAAAAATTCCTTCCGTCCATCGTGATCTTTGATTTTTTCTGGCAGTAATTGTCGATAATAATTATATTTTTTTAATTTATAAAAAAGGTCGATTACTATTCTTGAGACTTGAAAAAAAATACGTGTCGGTTCTAATTCTTGATAATTTCCAGATAAAATCATACGTGTCAATGCCAAATCTTCATAATTTTGGAAAAAAATTTACATGTCGATGAAATATTCTAAAGCTCAACAGGGCAAGAATGGCGAAAATAAATAATTAAAGAAATTAATTATAAATGTTGATGATATTTTTTAAATCAAAATATACTCGTGAATTATAATGCTTGATATTTATTTAATAAGAATTATCTAGTAACAAAAATACCGAAATATATTTCTCGACTACGATTCTTCATGCTCTTAAAGAAGAAAATCCGCATTGAATATAGGTTTTGATATTTTACAAAGAAAAAGAACTTAAGCCTCATAATTATTCTCGTTTTATGTTAAATGTACATTTATTTTAAAAGGGTACGGTTCCAGACCGCCACGATAGAGCTAACATTTTGCACAAACTTCCTTTTAATATTTTAAGACAATCCTTAAAAGGATTTTTGGGGACGCGCAATAGTTTTTTGATTTGGGTTCCATTGTGTTCATTTGTGTTTATTTAGACTTGTTTGTTTGAGCTTGTTTCGGTTTGTTTGGGTTTTTTGTTTGGACAAAACGGAGAGCGCGATAACATATATAGGTATGAACGGAGACGTAGGATATATATATATAGTCAGCGCGCATTAACAAAAACTTTAAAATTCAATACCTCGAAAACGATAATAATTATATTTTTAAATAAGAAAAGGTCGATTGCTATTCTTGAGACTTGAAAAAAAAATACGTGTCGATTCTAATTCTTGATAATTTCTAGATAAAAATTCTTAGCGTGTCGCTAAGAATTCCTTTACGGGTTGTCTCACTATATTAAAAGGAAGGTTCGTGCAAAATTTCAGCTCAATCGGCGGAGGGGGGGGGGGTGAGTTTCGGAACCTCACCCTTAAAAAAAACATAAAAATTCAACATCTCAAAAACTATTGCGAGTCGCCAAAAATACCTTAAGGGGTCGTCTTAAAATATTAAAATGGAGGATTGTGCAAAATTTCTGCTTGATCGGGGGGGGGGGGGGTCAAAACCTTATCCTTTCAAAATGATT